>JAMPIV010018366.1:0-32500 GCA_024509875.1 Oreohelix idahoensis | reverse complement strand
GCATAAAGAAATTTACAAAAAAAGTGAGTGAAATTTTGTATACCATTAAAAAAAGAGTCACTCGTTCCTGCTTTCTCTCGGTTCATTCATCAGGACCCTGTCTCACACAACCTTACCTACAATCGTGCTGCTGTTCGCCGTCTGGCGCACGTTATGACACAATCTGTTTTATCGTTTGATGAAGAGGATACCCAGCTCTGCAGATCTTGGTTTCATCCAATTTGTCCGGGGAGCTTCCTCTTCAGGCGATAATTTCGTTCAGATTTTAAGTTAGTGTCACTTTATCGGCTCAGGTAAGAATTAGTGTAAGCGGGTTCACAGTGTCAGAATCACGACGTTTCCACTACTTATGGAAAAATGTCAGGTTTGTAACTTTCGATCAAAGGTAAAATTCTTGGTCACACCACAAGTTGACATAATTTGCGGAACGTTACTGTTTGTAATGGTTTACTTGCCACAAGAGCTGAACTGTACTTAAATTTTCTCAGGAAGAATAAAATCTGGCGCAACAGGCCCGTTATGTCATTTCACTTTTAAAGGTCTTGTAAAGATTTGACACCAAGTCTTTTAAGGAGAATGTTTTTTTTTTGTTCTTCACAGATATTACTCATCAGTACTTAACGCTGGCAAAGTTTGGGTTAACCCCAGTTTTCTTCACTAAATAGAGGAAAAAACACATATCAAATAATTATACATACTATGTACTCGTTATAACTTACATTTTAAACTGCAAGCGTAGCGCTTGACTTATCGTTTAAATTCCCGTGAAGTAGTTATATTCATAAAATCAATCATCATGAATTAGGAATACATACGAATCCCGTCAATACTCACTGATGTAGCATTTCAGTTATAAGTTAATTTTAAAATATATTCTCGTCTGATTATTTAGCAGTTAAATTCAATTCCTTCTAGCTACCTGGTTTTAAGTTAGAAATTATAATTTATTCTGCTTTCAACTGAAACACGTCAGCTAGAGAATATAACAGACTTATAAATTGAGCACTCTGCACAAAAATCTAGTGAAATAAGCGATTTAACACTTTAAACACTTCACAAAATACTAGATATAATATATTTACCTCAACACAGAACTACTAAGAACTAAAACCACTTCGACCAACTAATGCCCTCTATCATCAACAGAGATACTTAGAAATCGAACATTCAATTCGACCAACTAATTGCTTCTATAACAGAGATTCTTAGGGCTCGAACGTAGGTTGTTCTAGTCTAACTGCGAAGTTACTGAGTGCGTGAAGTCAGGTTTCCAACTCTAGTTATATCTATGAAACGGACAAAGATGTGCGCTATTTCCAAAACCACGCAATAGCCTCCCCTTCTCATTACACCTACGTACCTTAGACGCTGGACATAACATGCCAAACGCGTCTTAGACACCTCACGCTACGAAACTGGCCCAGAGTGCCGTGACAGAGGAAACTACCAGACAAATGTCTCATTCTGCGCCGTGCAGATGTCGGGTTTCACACCTCACCTGAGCACTCAGCCGATGAAACTACGTTGTGACAGGTGAAAATGCAGACGATATGTAGGCCCTATGTCTGAGATAGATGAATATTCGCAGTTTTACGTCTACAACGCAATAACCTCCAGAGCCTGACATTTACGTAATAGAATGCGTATCAGTATGAGAAAGAAAAACGGTAAAGTGAGAATGGGAAAGCAAATATTTTTCGCAAACGAACGAATGCGAAAAATACAGGAAAAGGATAAAGAGCGATAATAAAATAGAGGACACGGGTAGAAAAAGAAGAGAATATAGAAAATTTATTGATCATAAAACTCTCTGTGACAGGCCCTTTAGATACAACTGACTTCTAGGTTGTAGGATTTTGCTAACCCAAAGTGATGCGGGGTACTTGCCACCTTTTGATTGGTTATCTGAATATTTTACTATTTTTTCCATTGGACTTAGCTTCGCTGTTCCATATACAATCTTGGCTATTCCCATTTACGTCACTATATTGCTATGGTAACTCCCGCCTAAAGCAAGCGTTGGGCTGTCCGCTTGAACTAGTTTCAGTTTTGCTTATTTTATAATAGGCGCAACTTACATTTTTATTTGATGAAATGTCCTAACTGCTTTTCCTATTCTAAGTCATAATAATAGCACGGATAATGCTAGCGTAGGCCATCCGGTTACAGTGGCACAAGACCGAGGGAAGGGGAATGGTTCGCATACAGAAAATGAAGACCTAGTCTCAAAGGGAGCTGGAAAGTTACCCAAAAAAAAAGAAGTAAGACTATAAACATGAAGTTGTGGAAAGAAGTGATCGCCTAGGCCAGTCAACACGACACTTAATCACGTGAAAGACATTTCATATGCGTTGTTACTTTTTTTTTTTTTAGTGTATTTTTATTTATTTTGCGACATATTGCGGGTTGCATTCTGTTTACAACATTTTTGCATGCTACATTTATCGTTTTTATGATTTTTGTGTGACTTTTTTTCTGTTAAATTATACTCAAGTCAGTCTCCCATTGACTGTTATAGACTTATGTTGTTCGTTTTGTTGCTATAGATACCGCATCTGGTGGTTAGGGTTACACTGTATTAGAACAATGTTTATATCATCACCATCGTCAATAATTTCGACTCCCGTACACCTCCACAATCAAAACTTGCCAAGGCCTCCTGTCTTATTTTTTTCCGTTCCAGATCCAACCATGTCTTCTTTGTCGCAAGCACGGCTGTCTGCAGTTGTCTTCTCCTGAATTTTTGTTGTTGTCTCCCTCTGTTTCTCTTATCCTGGGGATTCCAGAACAGGGATTCCCTTGTGACACTATCAGCTGTTTTTCTGAATAAACGTCCTATCCCAACATCAGCGTCTGTTAAAAACTATGAATAGCTCTTGTTACCTAGTCACAGGAAGCTTTTCAAGAAAGTTGTTTTGATTCATAATTGTATAAGACATAATACGACGGTAGTTTCCCGTTGCTTTCCATCGGTTTGTGTACGGTTGTCTCCGCTAGCTTGTGACTAAAAAATCAAACACACAAGGCAGTGGGGAGGGAAAATGATAAAGCGCCTCCATCTCGACGGTTGTCACCTCGTAAAGCTTCAGGAGTGATTTGATACAGACAGCTGTACCTCACATTTATTCCATCTCGCCCTCAGTGAAAACCACCTGTTTTGGTTCACGGTTAATTATTCAATATTCACAGCGAACCTCTATATCTAGAGGTCATTCAATCATCCACCACCCGGTTGACGCGCCTGGTAGGAGAACAGGTGCCTTCCCCAGTTTTATAATTTCTCGTATGTGTGTATGTATGGATGTATGAATTTGTGTGCACGTTCTTGTTTCCATACTGTAAACATTCTCGTCATTTTCCGTTGTGCTCCGTACGGAGCATAGAACCACCACAGTAGCACGCCCTCAGTAGGAAGCCTGAACCAAGTATTCACAAACTCCTACAGCGGTGGTTTTTCAAGCAATTATTTACGTGATTAGGTTACCAGCTTGCTAAAGTACTTTGGCCACATAAAAAGGCATAACACCTTCCAGAAGACCATAATAGAAGGGAGAGGTGAAGGCAAACGTGCAAGGGGAAGACAGCGCTATAAGTGGGAAGATAACATCAAGAGATGGACAGGAAAGAGCCTATCAGAGTGCACCACCAAGACAAGAGACAGAAGACGTTGGAGATCCATTACAGCCAACCTTCGTTGTGGAGATGGCAGCTGATGATGATGATGATGACGACATGCCTGAGAATGCAGTAGTCCTGTTATTTCCTTGTCTCTTCAGTTCCCTCGGGAACTACTCGCTGGCATGTTTTAAATATACCGTACATTATATTGTCTTCATCAGGGGTTCTCAATCTTATTTTGGTCATGGCCCCCTTCTGAGCCTCATTTACCTCTGTGGCCCCTCTCATAGTCGCTGTTTGCTGGGGAAAGGTACTTTACCAAATTACTGTTGCCTCCTAGAAATATAACATGTCCCCCTGGGCGTTGAGAACCACTGGTCTTTATCACTGAAAGTCAGTAGCACGGCATGGACCATTGGAACTATGTCTTTCAACTTAGTTTTGTTTTGTTTTGTTTTGGAGGAGAAAAAAGGGTGGAGTGTTATCTCTTCGTTATAGAAGAAAAAGCTACACGAAACATAATAACGTTTAATAACAGTCTGGAGTTTTATCAATTATAGGTAGTACCCACGACTACCACGATTCCTTGCCTGTGTAAATGTCTTGAAACAGCTTGTTGTTGGCTTAAGTCACTAAGGTAGCAGCATTAATAAGCTGTCATTTCTTCGCCTCACATCGATCTCCTTGAACGTGAGAATCCTGAGTTTCAGTTAGAGCTATCGGCCATGAAACTTACTTACTATATACAATATAAAGTTTGACTACATATCATTTTTTGTGAAGTAGTACTGAAATACTAATCCTTAGAAACGGTAAAAACAGTAAATTTTTAGGTGCGGTAACTGGTGGCAATGCATAATGAAGATTTATCTCCCTTATCGCAAAACTCATATTCTCGAAAATATTTATCCGTAACACTGAATTTGTTTGTTAAAAAACAACCCCACCCACATCCCCTCCCCCCACCCACCTACCCTTCCCCCCCCCCCTTTTTTTCGCCTGTGGGTATTGTGGAGTAAACACCACTGCTAGCAGCAGTCAAAAATGACTTGTGTCTGTAAAAAGTCGAGATTTTTTTATGTCAGCCTCGGAGTTTTTGCACCCAGACGGTTGTTGTTTTTTTCTTTTAATTTTGTTTGCCTTCATCTAATAATACTACTACTTCTACTACTACTACTGCTACTGATTCTGCTACTGCTACTACTACTGTTGCTGCTACTTCTGCTGCTGCTGCCGCCACTACTGCCACTACTACTACTACCGCTACTACTACCACCACTACCACTATTGCCACTACTACTACTACCACAACTACTACCACCACCACTACCACTACTACCACTACTACTACTACTGCCACTATTACTAATATCATCACTATAACCACTGCTGTTCCTACTATCACTACTACTACTATGACCACCCGTGCTACTACAGCCACTGCACTACTGTTACTGATATTACTCTTGTTACTACTACCACAACTACTACCACCACCACTACCACTACTACCACTACTACTACTACTGCCACTATTACTAATATCATCACTATAACCACTGCTGTTCCTACTATCACTACTACTACTACGACCACCAGTGCCACTGCACTACTGTTACTGATATTACTCCTATTACTACTACCGCTGCTGTTACTACTGCCCCTACTACTACCACTACTACCCCTACTGCAGCTTCTGCCACAACTTCTACCATCACTACCTACTACCATTACCACTACTAATACTACTACCTTTACAGCTACCACTACTACTAATGTTACTGATAATATTACTACTACTTGTTTTTTTCCTCCCTCTTCTCGTCCTCAACCTACTTCTCTGTAGTTGTTGTTGGTACTCATGTAATGTTGCTCAGCTAAGCCCGGGTGCATGCACATTAAAACATCGGGGGGGAAGCGGCACTTCTCAAAAATGGCATTCGTCACAAATCATGCTTAAAATGTTGTCCGTTTCGCAGTAATGATGATATTTCTTTTCCACCTCAATACAACTGTCAACTCTCTTAGACGCCGGAGAGCCACAACAGATTGAGATATCATCTATTCAACAAGCTAAAGATACGAACAACTGATGAGTGCAACAGTGGCACATCTGAACATCTGCTGTAAAAATGACCAACACGTGAGGAGAAGTGAACTCACTTATGGCCGGTCACCAGTACCATTCCGTGACAAACTTTATGGATATACCAACAACCTCAGGCCGACAACTGTTTTCTTTAAACATATTCTAGCTGACGTCTGAAAACATACAAAGAAGAAGAAGAAAAAGGAAAAAAAACTTGTTATCAAAGATTTAAATGTTTACGTTGTTACCTCAGTCCCCATGATTTGGAAATATTGCTGTTACTCACCTTCTATTCCCACCATTATCTTCTCACCTTCCTGTTCTTCATCTGATTTCGTCGTGATAATTTTTTTTTGGAGTAAATTCGTTGCTTGATTTGGAAACATAAAATTGGGGTAATATATCTTTCTCTGCAGCCTTTTCGTGTAAAACACACTGCTACAGAAATCATCACTGTAAGAGCTAGTGCACGTGTTGATGCAGACTTCTCGCACGTGGCGACCAACTGTAGTGGTGTCTCCATGCTCCACGAGGAGCGAAAGAGAAACAGAAGACAAGGACCGTAACTTTCTAAGGTTGTACTAATTGAGAATTGCCAGCTGATAACCTCTGACCCAGATATCCTTTGGCAGATAATTCTCGGGATTGATATATCCATTGGGCAACTGAATCTCCTAATTGCTATATCCGTGGGCAGCTCAACACCCATAAGCTACTTCTGATACGTTCATACTTATTTAGGCATCTACTCGTGAATCGCAACTGTTCAGATTAATTAGGAAATGAATCCTAAATCAGTGAACACTAAAAACTACATAAAGGGAATGAACTCAAACGTAAAGAGTGGCTGTGTATTACCTGAGTTGTTGTTCTTGCCACGAACTCTTGTGCTTCTGCGTATTATAAACCAATTATCAACGCTAGTTTGACATATCCATCAAGTTAACTGATAAGATAGGACACTCTGTCCAGAGTGATACAACAGGAGGCAATCTGATCATCAGAAGAGGTTCCCCCGTCGAACAAGTGTTTCGGCCCTTTTATTCTCCTTTACACTCTAAGGGGGGGGGGGGGGGGGGGCGGGGGGGGGCCACCTGGGTCATGATTCCCAAGTGTCTCCGCCTCCTGTTGTCTTATGTAGGATATGAACCCACTCCATCTTGGTTGCAGCTTTAAATTTAAAATCCACAATTCTGCAAGCCGGAGGCTATTGTGAAAGTAACCCTTATGTTGAAAACAAATTATTGTGCCACAGCACATCACGACTAGGGACAGACACTGACCCACCTGCGCAAAGCCAACGAGGCTTGAAGCCACTGCACGCTAGCAACTGAAATCTAGTTGCGCCCGACACCTCATATAAAATAAACGCCGCGTGTTGCCTGTAAGCCACTGTCCTTTCACCAATACAACGAAAAACTCAATGTATTGCGAACTTAGAATGTTTCCTGTAACGCAGGTGGGGATAGAGTTTACTGTCCCGAGTTCCATAACCCATTGCGGTTGTTCCACAGCCAGCATGATGCCTTTTCCGCAGTTTCACTAAGCCTCTTCAGTGCCCTTGTTCTCGACTGCCCCCTCAGCCCCAACAGTTTCAATAAATCATACACTGATGCAGCCACGAGCCCTCTTGCACCCACCACAACAGCCATGACCCTTGCAGTCTGCCCATCGTGTCTCAGATTTTTGGCCGCTTTGAACAAATGTTGCTCTTCCAATCTGGATTCAAATGGCACGGTCAGTTCAATCAATATAACCTGGTGCGATGATGAAGAATGCAGCACTATATCCGGCCGTCTTCGAGATTTCCTGATACTCTCTGGGTATGCCCTTCGTCCAGGTAGGTCTACCGCCATCTCCCAGCCATTTGCACAGTCAAGGAGAGATGGTACACTGCTACCTGATTTACTCGGTTTTGGGTGTGCTGACCGTCCTGCTCTCAGAAAGTATGTGTTTGCGGTGTTTGGCCTGACATTGCTATTCGCCTTCATCCTTGCCAGATCTATTATCGCAGCCAGTTCATTTAGCACTTTGTTGTGGCGCCATGTGTATCGCCCTTGCCAAAATGACACCTTGCAAGCTGAGAGCACGTGTTCAAGTGTCTGCCACTCATGGCACAGGGGGCACTGCTCATCATCCGACTTTCCTCATCTCACAAGGTTTGTGGCC
Organism: Oreohelix idahoensis; assembly: GCA_024509875.1. Classification (NCBI taxonomy): domain Eukaryota; kingdom Metazoa; phylum Mollusca; class Gastropoda; order Stylommatophora; family Oreohelicidae; genus Oreohelix; species Oreohelix idahoensis. Next base: position 24,624 of record JAMPIV010018366.1, on the reverse strand, counting down.
GATGGCAGGAGGTCATACATTGATCTAACAACGAAGCTGAGCCTAAGAGGTGCCATATGTCATATACGAGGGGCGTTCAGAAAGTAATGCACCACATCGTTTTTCTCAGGAGCTGTTTATTCAAAAAGCATGAAATTTATATGCAATATACATATATATGTCATGTAAACATCGGTATTATTCAACATAATCCCCATCAACTTGTACGGCTTTTTGCCAGCGCGAAACACGTGCATGTATTCCTAGCCCGTACCAGATTTTGTCTTGATCATGTAGCCATTTCTTCGCTGCATGAATCACTCCTTCATCATCTTCAAACCTTGTCCCACGGAGTGCATCTTTAAGTGGACCAAATAGATGAAAATCAGAGGGTGCCAAATCGGGACTATAAGGTGGATGGGGTAGTACAGTCCAACCCAATTTGGTGATTGCTTCCCGTGTTGCCAGACTTGTGTGAGGTCGTGCATTGTCGTGAAGGAGAAGCAGGTCTGCTGCATTCTTGTGCGGCCGAACTCTGCGAAAACGTTGATTGAGTTTTTTTCAATGTTTTAATGTAAGTTTGCGAATTGATTGTCTCTCCTCCTGGCATAACGTCCACAAGAATCACACCTTCAATGTTCCAAAAGACAGTGATCATGACCTTTCCAGCTGAAGGAATCGTCTTGAATTTCTTTCTTCGTGGTGATTGCGGATGATGCCACTCCATTGACTGCCTTTTTGTCTCAGGTTCAAAATGATGTGCCCAGGTTTCGTCACCTGTAACGATCTTAGCCAAAAAGTTCTCTCCATCAGCATTGAAACGCTCCAACAATTCAGAAGAAATTGCTTTCAGTTGCAATCGGTGGTCATTTGTGAGACTTCGAGGAACCCATCTTGCGCAAACCTCAGAAAATCCGAGAGTTTTTATAACTGCATTTGCACTACCAATGCTGACTGACAGCTGTAAGGCCAATTGTTGAGTAGTGATTCGCCTATCAGTAAGAATAATGCCCTCAGCGCATTTCAACATTTCTGCGTTGGTGGCTGTGGCAGGACGTCCACAGCGCGGCCGATCAAGCAGCTCCGTATCTCCACTTCCTGATTCTTTGATTCTCTGAACCCAGCGACTGACTGTACTCCTGTCGATTGCAAAACTTCCATACACATCACATAGACGCTTGTGAATGTTCACAACAGTTTAATTCTCTGCAACGAGAAATTCTATCACAATTCGCTGCTTATAACGCAAGTTGCTAACACGCTCCAATTCAACGGTTTAGGGCAGCCGTATTATTTGGCCGGTTGCGGTGCAATTTGGTGCACACAATTGGCACATGCCATATTTGAAGTGTGCAAAATTTCATGCTTCTATCTTGATTATTCACCCGTGCGTTACCGGGGCCCGAAAGGGGAGCAAAGATTAGTAACACTGTCCCCTACCAAGCATGTCGTAAAAAGCGACTAAGGAGGGTTGGGCATGGGGCCGGTTACACCATCCTGTAAAAAAATTTAAACCACAAAAAACTTCAACAAATATGGACAAGTCAAATAAAGAAAATAAAACACAGCCATCCAAGACAGGGGAAGGTCCTCTCGCGGGGAGGCGTATGATGCAACACAGAGAAAGCCGAAAGGAGTCTGTGTTGCTGACTAACCTTCTTTCTTCTAGGAGAACTTCCAGATTTGGCACCTGGAATGTTCGGACATTAAACGAACAAGGGAAAGTGGCGCAAGTAGCAGCAGAAATGAGGGAATACAAAATCGAGGTTCTGGGAATGTGTGAAACAAAGTGGAAGGGGGTAGACAGGAAGAAACTTATCACAGGTGAATTGGTGCTGTCCTCAGGACATGAAGACGAAAGTTCACACCTCAGTGAAGGGGTAGCTCTTATGTTATCTAAAGAAGCACAGAAAGCACTAATTGAATGGGAAGCTGTTGGACCCAGAATAATAACAGCTTCTTTCAAAACAGCTAAAAAGAAAATTCATGTAAATGTCATCCAATGTTATGCACCAACTAATGACAAAGAAGAGTCTGTGAAAGAAGCATTTTATACTAAACTACAAGAAGTTATGGATAAAGTAAAAAGAAGAGACATCACAATTTTGATGGGTGACATGAATGCAAAGATAGGTACAGTCAACACTGGATTTGAAGAAGTCATGGGAAAACATGGGCTAGGGGTAATGAATGAAAATGGAGAGCTATTCGCAAACTTCTGTGCTTCATATCAACTGGCTATATGAGAAAGCATGTTTCCACATAAGAGAATACACAAGGCAACATGGATATCACCAGACCATAGAACAGAAAATCAGATTGATCATATATGCATAAACAAGAAGTTTAGATCATCATTGCAGGATGTAAAGGTATATAGAGGAGCAGATGTGGCATCAGATCACCATCTTCTGATAGCCAAAGTAAAAATGAAACTCAAGAGATATGCAACAATGCAAAATTATAGACAACAGTTTAATGTAGGACAGCTAAGAAATCAAGAAACAAGAGACAAATTTGCGGTCACAGTATCCAACAAATTCCAAGTGCTCCAACAGCTGGAAGATGTAGAGAATACAGAAGACTATTGGCAGCAGGTCAAAACAGTATGGAAGGAGACATGTGAAGAAATACTGGGGAAAAGGGAAAGACAACAAAAAGCATGGATAACAACAGAAACCATCAATAAGATAAAAGACAGGAAAAACAAGAAAGCAGAGTTAAACACAAGCAAAACTAGAAGCTCCAAAGCCAAGGCTCAAGAAGTGTACACAGAAGCAAACAAAGAAGTAAAAAGAAGTATCAAAAGAGACAAGAAGAAGTATATTGAGGAGTTGGCAAGAGAGGCAGAAGATGCTGCAGCCAAAGGAAATATGAGAGAACTGTATAACAGCACAAAGAAGCTAACAGGGAAATACAAGCAAACAAGTTGCCTCATAAAAGACAAGAATGGGAAACTGCTCAGCAATATACAAGAGCAAATGAAGAGGTGGACAGAATATTTTGGGGACCTTCTCAATAAACCAGCTCCACAAAACCCGCCGGACATCCAGCCAGCAGAAGAAGAGCTACAAATTAACGGTGAAAGACCAACGAAGGAAGAAATAAAGAAAGCCATAAAGCTTCTAAGAGAGGGAAAAGCGCCTGGACCTGATGGCATTCCAGCAGAGGCCATCAAAGCAGATATCGACACGGCTACAGAGATGTTATATAAATTACTTGGTAAAGTCTGGGAAAAGGAAGAGATACCAGCAGAATGGAAGGAAGGATATCTGGTTAAGTTGCCTAAGAAGGGAAATTTACAAGAGTGCACAAATTATAGAGGAATAATGTTACTATCAGAGCCAGGAAAAGTATTAAACAGGATTATCCTTGAGAGATTAAAAGAGTCCATAGACAAGAAACTGAGAGATGAACAAGCAGGTTTTCGACAAAACAGATCATGTACAGACCAGATAGCCACTTTGAGAATAATAGTTGAACAAAGTCTGGAATGGAATTCACCACTATACATCGGATTTGTGGACTACGAAAAGGCATTTGACAGTGTAGACAGAGAATCACTTTGGAAATTGATGAGGCATTATGGAGTTCCCCTGAAGATCACTAATTTAATAAAGAAAACATATGAAGACATGACATGCAGAGTTCTTCACGAAGGACATCTTACAGAACCGTTTGGGATAAGAACAGGAGTGCGACAGGGATGCCTCTTGTCTCCATTTCTTTTCTTGCTGGCAATAGATTGGGTTATGAGATCATCGACAACACACAACAGAAATGGAATCCAGTGGACTCTGACTAAGCAGTTGGATGATCTGGATTTTGCTGATGACTTGGCTCTTCTGTCCCATAACCGTAATCAGATGCAGGACAAATTGAAAACACTCGATGAGAGGTCACAGCAATTGGGTCTGAAAATACACAGGGAAAAGACAAAGATAATGAGAATAAATGCAGGTAATGATAACAGGGTTGAACTTGAAGAAGCACCAATACAAGATGTAGAATCATACACATATCTTGGCAGTAATATAGACAAAGTTGGAGGGACAGACAGCGATATCAAAATAAGAATACAAAAGGCAAGAGGAGCTTTCATTGCATTGGGAAATATATGGAGAGCAAGAGAAATCGGATCCAACACGAAAATAAGAATCTTCAACTCAAATGTGAAGTCAGTCCTATTGTATGGCTCGGAGACATGGAGAACAACAAAGACAACAACCAAAAAGCTACAGACTTTCATAAATGGGTGCTTGCGTAGAATAGAGGGATTAAAATGGTATGACAAGGTTACCAACGTGGAACTGATGACAAGAACTAGACAAGTGCCAGTGGAACAAGAGATGAGAAGAAGACGATGGCGATGGATAGGACACACACTGAGGAAACCTGTTGATAGCATTACAAGGCAGTCCTTGTTCTGGAACCCCCAGGGCAGGAGAGGCAGAGGAAGACCAAGAAGTACATGGAGAAGAGAGCTGGAAACAGAGATGAAAATGATAAGGAGAACGTGGAAAGAACTTGAGATGATGGCACATGAAAGGAGGACTTGGCATGTGTTTGTTGAAGGCCTATGCTCCTTTGGGAGTGGAGGGTTATGAATGAATGAATGAATCTTGATTATTAGCTGAGAAAAATTATGTGGTGCATTACTTTCTGAACGCCCCTCGTATCATTACATGTCAAGGACCTTTGCATGGCTCCTTCCCATGTAGTCCGTTGGCCTTGTTGTGCCTGCTGCACTGCTTTTTGCAACCTCTTATCATTCTCAGCTCCTCGTATCTCCTGAACTACCATGTCTCTGCGCTCCCTGCTTGATGCCTTGGACCACCAGCGGATGTCTCCATGACCAAATCCCCGTCTATTCTTTTGTGTATCCGATTGCCTCCCTCAGTTTGAGCGACTCTTGGGCAGCATCAACAGCTTCTTCCACTCTCCACTTCCTTCTCGTTTTCAGTGTGGGTTGAATGGACTTAACCACGTCATCTGCTGACTCGCGTAGCATCATTGCAAGCCTTGCCTTTCCAACTTTGTACTCTTCAACAACTGACTTGAAAAGAAGCAGAAGTATTGACTTTTTGCAGTACAGTGCTACGTCTGACAGACCTGGTGGTACCCCTAGCCATTTCCTCATGAACTTGTTGACCTTCTGCTGTATAGCTTCCACTGTTCTTGTGCTTATTTCATATATAAGCAGTGGCCACAGCAACTTGTGCTTCTGCGTATTATAAACCAATTATCAACGCTAGTTTGACATATCCATCAAGTTAACTGATAATTCATTGGCTGGTTATCGACCTCTAATGTTTGTTTTAACCAGTTGAAGTTCCGAGTTTTCCTTGAATCTAAAGTTCAATTTATACCGTTCAACTTTATCCATAAATGGACATTGGATATATAGTGTTGGCAACTTTTTCAGTGCTCCCTGGAGTTTCTGATGAGTCAAAGAAAGAATGTGACAACTGCGCCCGTCGTACAAGGAAGGCCACTAATATGTGGTTGTGGACGAGGCTGGCAATCTCGTCATGTAAAACATACTACAGAAACCACTGCTGCAAGTGGCTTGTGAATGCTGTACACAGGTCAGCTGCTGTTGTGGCTTGTGAATGCTGTACACAGGTCAGCTGCTGTTGTGGCTTGTGAATGCTGTACACAGGTCAGCTGCTGTTGTGGCTTGTGAATGCTGTACACAGGTCAGCTGCTGTTGTGGCTTGTGAATGCTGTACACAGGTCAGCTGCTGTTGTGGCTACGTGCTGCATAAGGCACGACACGAAGAATGACGATGATGACGTATTGCAGTGTATTTTTGTTAAGTCTCGAACTTTAGATAAAAGGTAAAGGGGGGTATTAACGCTACAGATGCTGCCTTACTGGAGTGAAGTGTTGTACACTTATACTAGCTCTCAGCTTTATTGATGTGGGCTGAACGGTTACCTCCCTCTCTGCCTCTGCCTTCCCTAACTCAACAGCAGAGTCAGGTACCCATTTAAAGTTGGGTAGACTGGACGTTACCATGTTTCGAACTCGGTAACTTTGCATCGAGAAGCAAGTGCTCTTCCCACTCTTCTAATCAATGTGCGTGCATATGTATGTGTGTGTGTGTATATATATATATATATATATATATATATATATATATATATATATATATATATATATATATATATATATATATATATATATACACAGTACTTTGCAAAAAAAATGGCAGTCATATTGCTCAGCTAAATATGCTAAAATCTAATTAAATATGCATGTTCTGCCCCAAAATTGCACTCCACTTAAGTGAGCAAACACTACCAAAAGTAAAAAAACATTAGCGGAGAGTAAAGTCCCTTGATAATAGAGCAGACGACAATTTATAATGCTAGTGGCAGAAAATGGATACAAATTCAAAGTGTATGTTAATTTCACAGCTTTGGAATGAAGGAAATCAAACATGTTCCAACATTTCTAAAACCTTGAACATTCCTGAGCGGACTGTATACAGATTTGTGAGTAAATTAAAAGCAGGTAATGGAAACGAGCGAAAAGACGGTAGTGTGAGGCCAAGAATTTTGGACACAAAGGACCATCGGCGTCTCGCCCAAATCGTTCGGGCTGGGCCAATGAAGAGTGTAGAAAACATACGGCAGCGCATTATCGAGTTGGGAAGCCCAGAGGTATCTAATGCTACTGTCAACCGGGAGCTACACAAGATGAATTACAAAAAAAAAGCGGGTAATTTCGTCACCATTGCTCACAGAGACTCACAAACAGATGCGCTTGAACTGGTGCTACGAACACCAAAATTTGTCATAGGATAATGTGATTTTTTCAGATGAATGTTCTGTTTGGTCTTATCCTGCCCAAATAAATATTTGGACGAAAGACTCTGTAACGCCTGTGTACCAGGGACCGAAACATACCCAAAAATTCCATCTTTGGGGAGGGGTGTCAGCAAGTGGTGCCACCCCACTGTGTGTTTTCACAGGAATTCTCACGAAAGAAAGGTACATCGACATACTAGAGGGACACCTTCTGCCATTTATGCGGGTCATGTACCCCGATGGGTGCACATTTCAACATGACAATGACCCAAAGCATACAGCTCATACTACCAAAGCATGGCTGCAAGAGAAGAATGTGATAGTGCTGAGGTGGCCCAGCAACAGTCCCGACTTAAACCCAATTGAAAACGTTTGGGCACTACTCAAGAATAATTTTAAAAAGAGTAGACTCAGAGACGTTGAACAATTGAAGAAGGTAGTTGAAAAATACTGGGACAGTCTGACTCACAATTACCTACAAACACTTGTTGGAAGTATGCCTCGCCGCATCCAGGCTTGCCTTGCTGGAGAATGCAACATTATATTGTACTGAAACCACTGTTAATAGATAGGGGAGATACCAATCTTCCTCTGGACATACAGTTTTTATTATTATTTGCTTCTATGAGTGTGCTGCGTTGCGAAACTACGACTGCCAATTTTTTTGCAAAGTACTGTATATATATATATATATATATATATATATATATATATATATATATATATATATATATATATATATATATATATATATATATAGTGGATATCTCTTTCAGCCACACGTTTTTTATTTATTTATTTTTTTTAATGAAATTTTGGCGAGGCGCACTCCTTTCAACATAGTCGGTTATATTAGGGCACATGTCCAAATATAAAACACCTTCTGGTCTGATACATTGATCGCACTGTTAAAATACAAGGGCCGATATTGTATATAGCAATCAGATTTTAACATTAACCCTAATGTCCCTTTTTGATATTGTATATATCAATCAGATTTTAACATTAACCGTTATGTCCCTTTTGATATTGTATATAGCAATCAGATTTGAACATTAACCGTTATGTCCCTTTTGATATTGTATATAGAAATCAGATTTGAACATTAACCGTTATGACCCTTTTGATATTGTATATAGCAATCAGATTTGAACATTAACCATTATGTCCCTTATGATATTGTATATAGCAATCAGATTTTAACATCAATCTTTATGTCCGTTTTGACATTGTATATAGCAATCAGATTTTAACATCAATCTTTATGTCCGTTTTAACATTGTATATAGCTATCAGATTTTAACATCAATCTTTATGTCCGTTTTGACATTGTATATAGCTATCAGATTTTAACATCAATCTTTATGTCCGTTTTGACATTGTATATAGCTATCAGATTTTAACAACTCCTAATGTCCATTACAATTTTCTACAGGTATGAAACTTTAACATGAATCGTAGTGTAGATTCCGATGCAGATCTTTATTATAGAAAATAAATAACCCTCAACACTGCTACAAGCGATAAATAAATATTAGCTATGCAAGCGAATCACACTATCCTTCCTGCCATCTAGGCATCACCAAAAAAATGATGCTTCGATGACGGGTCATTAGTGCGACCCGCAACACATAACACCGGAAGTTTACCATGGGCAGTCCAGCCTATTAATAAGGCGGGGTTGTCGCACGGAAGGTCCTGGGTTCGAGTCCTGGGTAAGCCACTCACGTCTGTTGTTTTTCTGTTGTCTAGTTTTCTACTTCTTTATTTCTTACGAGTGCCTTCTTCTTCGTTCACCCTCAGATGTCAACTTGAATAAGTCCAAAGAAAGCAGTGCCTGAAAACATACCTTTATGTTTGCCTAATATTTATTTACTGTTTACAGGCCTCGGGTTTTCCTTCCTTATGTGTTATTAATGTTCATACAAGCGATAAATATGGGAATTAACCACCGAAAATCACTGTGACGTTACCATAAAAAGTCAAATACGGGTCAAGACAGGTGCACTGAAAGTTATGGGATATGCAACTAGTAAGACTTGAAGAGAACTACGAAAAACCAAAAAAGGTAGATGAAGGGGACAGTAGACAAGGTCCGCCATGTTGCCTCTTGTTGTCAGGTTTGATATCTATATTTGTGTTACAGCTAGCCTTAACCTAACACCAACCCTGTTTCGAGCTTCGTCAAAATTAATAACGCCTGAAAAACACTGAGGTGGTTTTAATAATAAAAGCCAACAAGAAAAAATCCAACTTGAAGCGACACGCTGCGGTTTTTGTTGTTAGATTTTTTTTTTTTTTTTTTGCTCCAGTCTACTGTTCCCCTCTTGAACAAACAAACAAAAAAACACACACAGCATGGAAAAGAATTGAAATGTTCGAACATACGGTGAGAATGATTTACAAACAACACAGGTATATAGCATTTTAATTAAAGCTTCCCTGCGGAGAAGGCTAGTGCTGCGGCGGGTAGGAGAGTAATAAACTTAAACATATACGACACCAGACCTCACTCCGTGCGATGCAATGAAGAAAACTGTTAGAGAAACATAACAACATGATAAATGGGAGAGAACTAGGTATGGAACTTTACTGAAAAAAACAAAAATGGAGACAAGATGGTTTTTGGTTTTTGCTTATACTTGCCAAAACTTGACAAAAATTCAGCTTCGTCGACTTGATAAAAATTCATCCATACCATTTGCATGCCAGTATATGTTCGTTGCCAGGCAAGAAAGTTAATAAAAAAAAAAAAAAACAATAACAAGATGTGCTTGAGAGAATACAAAACTCTAGACCGACTTCCCTCACACTGAAAACAAACAAAAAAACAAACAAAAAACATACGAAAAGCTACAGAAAAGACACCTGGAGAATTAAGCTGAGAACCTTCGAAGTAAGGCAACTTTAATCTCTGTGTAAGAGAAATAGAGGGGCGTGTAAGAGAAATAGAGGGGTGTGTAAGAGAAATAGAGGGGTGTGAAAGAGAAATAGAGGGGTGTCAAAGAGAAATAGGGGGGTGTGTAAGAGAAAACGAGAGGAGCCTTAAAAAAAAAACACAAAGTGAAGGGATTTTGATAGAGGTATGAAAGGTTCTTTTTCTTTTTTTAAGTAACATGGAAAGACCTTGGGCGTATGGCACGAGGCAGGGAGGGCTTAGCGTGGATTTGTTAAAGAAGTCAGCAATGACAAAAAAAATTGGCCCTTTTCATGTGGCACTGCTGAAGAAGGGAAGTTATAAACGTTTGCGGTATGAGGTGAAATTACCCCCCCCCCCCCCCCAAGCCCCGTGGATAGTAGGGGGGGGGGGGGGGGAGGAGAAAGATGGGTTGTAGTAGTACAGACGTCAGAGAGACAAGACGCGGGACAACTCTATATGGAAGACGTTATCGTCATTTAACGTTTCTCTCCCTTTGGAGCATATAGACACCACTACAACTGGCCCCTTGTCACAAGGCCTGCACCAGGCATTCTTACAGCGGTGGTTTCTATAGTATTTTGTTTTACAAGATGATGTTGTCAGCCTCGTGCAAGGCTCCTATTGGTGGCCTTGTACGACATGCCTGACGGAGCAGTAGTTCTATTGTCTTTGCCTCTTAAAAGACTCCTGATAACTGCGCGGAGTATGGAAAAAAGTACAGCAACAAAATCATAAGTTCCTTTTTTTTTTCCCTCCTACGGATCATGGAGCTAGTAGCCACAACTGCAGCCCCGGCCCCCCTGGCTTCATCATTATCATCGGCTGCCATCTCCACAACGAAGGTTGGCTGTATTGGATCTCCAACGTCTTCTGTCTCTTGTCTCGGTGGTGCACTCTGATAGACTCTTTCCTGTCCATCTCTTGATGTTATCTTCCCACTTATAGCGCTGTCTTCCCCTTGCACGTTTGCCTTCACCTCTCCCTTCTATTATGGTCTTCTGCAAGGTGTTATGCCTTTTTATATGGCCAAAGTATTTTAGCTGCCGAACTTTTATCTCCCTCATTAGTTCTCTTTTCATACCTAGATTTTCTAGGACTTCCTTATTTGTTTTCTTCTCTTTCCATGAGATGCGCCCCATTCTTCTATATATCCACATTTCAAGAGCCTCAATTCTGTCTTCCAATTGCTTATTCATCGTCCATGTTTCTTAGAAGCCCCCAAAGCTCTTATGGTGGCACGATGCTGCTTGTTGAACAATGACGTAAAATAAAAAAGTTTTAGCAAACAAAAAATCTTTCTTAAAGAACAAAAATGAAATATTAAGTACAATTTCACATGTTTATTCTACTGGAAAATACCGCCTAAACAGCGATCGTTAAATTCCTTAGGCTGTCGTCTGTATGGTGAACATCAAACGTCGGTCGCGTGCAAAGAGATTAACAAGTGGGGTTTTCTTCGCGCAAAGGTGTCCTTGTTTTGTGAAAATAAAAACATAGCGATTGACGTCATCGGCCTAATGTGAATGTCTTGTCTGGTTCTGCAAAACGTTTCATCACATTTCTGTTAACAGTGGATTTCACATTGCTGCCTCCTCCTGATGTTGTACTACCATCATGTGGACATGTAAAAGTAATAATCATCATCAATCAATACCCTTTAACTCCCCAAGGAGCATAGGCCTTCAGCAAACACATACCAAGTCCTCCTGTCACGTGCCATCAGCTCAAGTTCTGTCCAAGTTTTCCTCATCATTTTCACTTCTGTCTCCAGTTCTCTTCTCCGTGTGGTTTTTGGTCTACCTCTGCCTCTCTTCTCCATGGGGATTCCAGAACAAGGACTGCCTTATAATGCTATCAACAGGTTTCCTCAATGTGTGTCCTATCCATCGCCTGCGTCTTCTTCTCAACTCTTGTTCCACCGGCACTTGTCTGGGTCTTGTCAACAGTTCCACATTGGTGACTTTGTCATTCCATTTTAATCCTTCTATTATACGCAAGCACCCATATATTATTGTCTAGCTTTTTTTTTTTTTTTTTTGTCTGCTCTGTATGTTTCAGAGCCATACAATAAGACTGACTTGACATTTGAGTTGAAGATTCTTATTTTCTGTGTTGGGCTTGATTTCTCTTGATCTCCATATATTTCCCAATGCAATGAAAGCTCTTCTTGCCTTTTGTATTCTTATTTTGATATTATTGTCTGTCCCTCCAACTTTGTCCGTCCCTCCAACTTTGTCCGTCACTCCAACTTTGTCTATATTGCTGCCAAGCTTTGTGTAAGATTCCATATTTTGTAGTGGTGTTTCCTCAAGTTTAACCTTGTTATCATTTCTTGCATTTATTCTTATTATCTTTGTCTCATTATAGCAATGGTGATTTCGCAGCCGCTGTTATGTGTTTCTTCACCACTGTTACCCGGACAGTTTCTCTTCATATGTTGCCCGGTCTTCGATTTGTGTCTTAGCGACACATATTAAATCATTATTAAACATGATGCCTATCACTGTCGTGCTTAGATAGGTTTTAAAGTTATGTAAGGTCCCGCCTGAGTATAGGAGATGGCGATAATACGTGAGAAGTAAGGTGTAAGAAATAGATTTTTACGAGTGAATAGTTAAGGAGAAGATCTGTCTCTGGGCTGAGTAGTTTCTCTAGTCCAGCCTAACTGTACGACTATAATTTAGTATCAGACAATCTTACACCCCCTTATATTGAGAAATATAAGTTTACTATACACGCACACACACACAGCTATGTGACAAGACACACGAACGTGAAAAACTATGGGTAAATTTGGGTATGGGTCTGACCAACACACACAAAGGTAGTTCTTTTGTTGTTTATTATCACTAAACTTTACAACATCGAATATCTAAAAGAGGTCAAATAAATCAAAATTACATATATAGAGAATTAACAGAATACCTGTGCCCTCCCCTCCTTGAGAAGATAAGAACCCAATAAGTTAATAACCCCAAAGGTTAAAGGTTTAGCACTAGGTTACAGTATAAGCAGTAAGAAAACAAAATTCCTAATACGTGCTACTCCGTAAAGTAAACAATTGTTATAGCAAAATATCTAATTTAGTACAAGCTACCGTAACAAGAAAATATTCAATCTCTCTCTCTGACATACGTGCCACGCGCTCTCTCTCTCTCTCTCTCTCTCTCTCTCTCTCTCTCCTTACCTAATCTTGATGATATTTCCTGGAATGTACAGTTATCCTGAATATATTTATCGATATTGATAGTGTCAGGGTTCAGTGCCAAATTTGGCCCCAGTCCAGCCTTGACAATAACTTTATAAGGTGGACGCCAAGTTTGGTGAGGTAATACTGGATCGATAGTGTCACCTCGGATAGTTAATGGTAGAAAAAAATCGAGATCTAATGTTCACGCAAAGAATGGAAAAACAAATATTTCTGGTATTTGGACACAGCTATTTGCTAAAAATTGTTACTGATGATAGTAAGTAATTGATTGATAAATCCTATCGGCTGGCTCTGTGGTGAGTGCCGATTTTGAAACAGCACAACTTTCTGAATAAATCCAGTGCTGCGTCTGTCAAAAGTTAGATGTTGCTATTATTGCATATATGATGCGTGCACCATTCGTGCTGATAACGCGAATGTCGTGGGTTCGTTCCCCACACTGGCCACCAAATGATGCGTGCACCATGGGTTGAGTGATGGTGCCCGTGGTCTGGTTTTGTGAAGTGTGTAGATGTGTTCAGTCAAACAATGATCATACAAAATAACAGGGCAATCCACATTAGGACGTCAGTAAACTCACGACGTATAAAGTCAATGATTCTTGTAACAGCCGATGACGTTTTTCTTCATTATTTATTGTGGACGCCACAGTGACAAAATGGTTACGCGAATATGTAGGCACATCAAACAGTCATTATCACAGCAACATATTCAATACAGCAATGGACGGTAGACAGCATTACAATGATGAGTCAGATGCATGTTATATTTCATAGTGCTGTAAATGTAGTCAGGTGAAAAAACTCCATCCTTTTCTATAACAGCCAGGAGATAACCAGATGTATGAGATCAGTTCACTCTCCTTAATCTGACTTCAGCAAGACAGGCACGTCTGCTGAAGTATAAATAATGTCCTCAAAAATATCCTCTAGATAACAAAGGTTTCCAAACCTAGTTCATGTAACAAAGTAGCAAGTAATGGTCCTTGGGACATGCATCAACCGATGCAGTACAATACAGCAACATGTGAGCTGGGAAAACATCTCGTGACGACGACTTTCGAAGACAGGCTATGAATCAAACGTCGCTCACGACCAAAAAATCGATAGAGTTAATGAAAAGTTAATTTACCTTGCCTTCAGGAAATACACAGAAATATTACGCCTCCCGGCATGTGGAAATACACTAGAGGTATTATCTCGAATAAACGAAATATCCATTAAGAGGACTTCACATTCCTAACAGAACAAAAAATAGCGGAGATCCTCTCTCAGCGAGGCATCTTCCTAGCTATATCAAAATCGCTAACTCACTGGTGGGCGGAAATCGATCGACCAAGAAGCAAGACCAGTCATGCGCAGTCCAGCGCAAAATGACCACAGCTCAGAACTTAAGACGCAAGGACCTTTACTACGAACCAGCGTAAGAATGATTACCTTAAAAGGATAACCCAACAGGTTGCCAACCGTTTTTTCTGAGAAAACGGCCTAGCATAGCAAACTTAACTGCATTCAATACCAACGCGAGGAGACAACTGCTTACCGAGAAAAGTGACTATAAATTTCAAGCAGTTGTTGCCCTTGCGTTACAAAATATATATTGTAATAAAACGATGTTGCGAGAATTTCTCACGCAACAATATACCACTCCATTGGGCTGATAAATTGGAAAACTATATCTGGGAATTGATAGTCCAGTTAAACGTAATAGTTAAATGTGTCTTTGTCTTTTAGCCAGTCCAGTTCACAACATGGACTTGAGACTCGTAAGCAACGAAGAAGACAACATAAATCCCATCAGTAACTGGAGACAATAATAAAGAAAAAAACCGCTAGCCGCTCTGTCAGGTCTGCGAGAAATAAACAAGACATCATGAAAAAGAAATGCAACTATTCTATAAGTACACGGACGGGGACGAGACGATCTCTCTCCCACTCCGGCAGTCCTGCTTAAAGTTAAAAGGCACACGGTGACTTTATTTACAACTATACGGTCAGCTTTTCGCCCGCGCTGCGCTTTCAGGTTCGGACCAAGGTATGTACCTTCCCGCCCCTTATGCGCGTTATCGATCAGCTCACACTGTCAACTATTGTTTTAATTACCCCTACGTGCACTTACAAATATCGTCTGTCGTTAATAGTTATTTTATTGTCGGCGCCTGTTAGTTTAGTCATACGGTATAACAATAGTCACTTACTATAAAACACAAAATGAAATAAACGTGAATCCTATTCGGTCACTATAGTCACGCTTACCACTTAATCAGTCAACTACCGTATCTTCCGGCAAAGAAAAATAGTTATTTATTTCGCTAGTTTTAACGCTAGAAATAACAGTGAATTATAATGGTAAACTTAACACATTAAATCACGTAAATGCTAATTTCTATTACCACAAATCAGAAATGAAACAATCCCCACGAAATGATAATAACACACTTCCACAATGGTTCTAGAATAACGAGCTTAGATTATCCAAAATTCTGAGCGACAACTGATCAGTGAGTTTAGGGAACCGTTGTCTATGAGTAATGCAGTCTGTCAAATGTTTGACTTTGCGAACGAATCATAGAACTACGGCGTGGTCACGGAAGACTGTCGGATACAGCAGGCTTTATTTCCATTATACGTCACAATCACCAGCTATCTAGGCGAGACCAGGTCAACATTTTCCGCTTACTTACTGGTCACAATAGGTTGAGGTACCATCAATACCACAAGTACAGGATTGGTTCAACAGATCTCTGCTTCTGTGGCACCAGCCCCATGACAGCCGAACATCTGCTCCAGTCCTGCCCAACTTACAGCAGTGAACAGAGTGGCATATGGCAACAACCCACTTCTCTCTACGAAAAGCTGTTTGGAGATGTCAGGAACCTTGAACTGACTACTGCTTTTATGAAAGTCATTTTTATAAAGTCTGAGGGCGAAAAAAGAAGGATAAGAAATCACTTTCAAACAAAATTTTTACTCGTATATTGGACTTACTTTACACGTGATTGTGTGAGTTACGTTGTTATCTAGTCCTTCTGTCTTCTGTATCACGACACATCCTCTCATATCCCGATCTGTATATGACATTATCATCTACAATAATGCTTCTTGCTGTTAAACGTCCAATCTACTGTTTCCAGAAATGCTTACTCGCATAAATAACATTTCTTAATGTCAAAGTTGTTCATTAGATATTACCTTCACAAATTAAAGCTCGTATAGTGTAACTATTATTTATATGTCATTAATTTACTTGTGATTGATGAGCAGGTCTGCTATAGAGCGCAGGCGTGTTAAGGAGGCTAAAATACCTATTTCTTCACCCGTATTAATTTTGAAATTTTATTCGTTCGTTCATTCTCTTCTTTGGCAACCAAAAACATATGTCTGAAGTTTGTTGCTTGCATCTCTTTCACACACACACACACACACACACACACACACACACACACACACACACACACACACACACACACACACACACACACACACACACACACACACACACACACACACACACACACACACACACACACACACACACACACACACACACACACACACACACACACACACACACACACACACACACACACACACACACACACACACACACACACACACACACACACACACACACACACACACACACACACACACACACACACACACACACACACACACACACACACACACACACACACACACACACACACACACACACACACACACACACACACACACACACACACACACACACACACACACACACACACACACACACACACACACACACACACACACACACACACACACACACACACACACACACACACACACACACACACACACACACACACACACACACACACACACAACCCACACACACATAAAGAAAAACGCACACACGCATTTTCTCAAGTAGACTCGGACACCAAGACAGGTAGAATATGAACACAGGCTGGGATTTAAAATATTTGTGGAAGGTAGATTGCGGTAAAAGAGCTCACATCATTGGATATTATTTTCTAATGTCTGGAATGTTGTTATCACGTTCTTCTCCGGTGTAACCGTTCAACTAAGATCCCGTGGTTGAACAAAGCAGAAATTGTAAATCTCGTATTTTCTCGCTGCATCAGAAAATGTCATATAATTCTATATTTCCACAATGCTGGTTGTACCGATATCGATGATGATGATTACTCCGCACCTATGTGCGGTATGCCAGGTTTCATGAAGCCACAACTTGATTTTTATTTTAATCAGGAAGAAAATGTTGGATGTTGAGAGGACGCTGTCGGGTTGGCAGTGTTTCCAAGGTCGCGATGAGTATCTCATCCTATATTGATCTACCTATCTATCTATCTATCTATCTATCTATCTATCTATCTATCTATCTATCTATCTATCTATCTATCTATCTATCTACCTGTCTGTCTGTCTGTCTGTCTGTCTGTCCGTCCGTTCGTCCATCCGGCTGTCCGGCTTGCTGTCTGTCAATCCAGTGTGTCTGTGTCTGTCTGTCTAGCCAGTGTGTCTGTCTGTCTATCCAATCTGTCTATCCAATCTGTCTGTGTCTGTCTGTCTATACAATCTGTCTATCCAATCTGCCTGTGTCTGTCTTGTCTATCCAATCTGCCTGTCTGTCTGCTTACCTACCTGTCTGTTTACCTGTCTGTCTCTCTGCCTGTCTCTGCCTGCCTGTCTATTTCCGTATATGTAGCTCGTGTCTGTCTGTCTATCCAATATGTCTGTCTGTCAGACTGTCTGTCTCTCTGCTTGTCTGTCTACCTGTCTGTCTTTCTGCCTGTCTCTGCATGCCTGCCTGCCAATTTGTGTATATGTAGCTACCTGTCTGTCTGTCTGTTCTTAGTGCTGCCTTGCTGTAACACAAACCACACTATTCTGACGTTGATTTCGCAAGTTACTAAGATTGTTTGTGGTGTCGATAGCAACGTTTCCGAAACGATAATGATGGTGATGCAGTTCTGTTTGTCATTCATGTGTCTGTTTGTATATAGATAAATAATCTTTCTAATTGTCATCTGTTAAATATCCTTCTTTTGTTGAATTCCACCAGAGTTAAATGCTGTTTCTATATATACTGTTGAATGGTGTTTATGGTTCCTTGTTTAGATATGAAGTTGTATTAGAGTGAGAGTATAATACGCGAATGATGAAAGAGTTCGAAGAGTTGATAACTGTTCTTTTACTCACTCATGTATGGCTGGAAGTCATCGACGCCAACTGCTGTGTACTTTTTGTTACAGTTTAATTGGACGTACACATTCGACAGCACGGATACAGTGACAAATCACAGGTTGGCATAATACATCATGGTACAATTGATAAATGGTCTTGCAATGATACATGGGCACTCGTTGCATAATAGCACAATGGAATGTCAGTAGACAAGCACTCAGTATTGCCCATATATATATCATCTGAGTTTACTGACAAAGCACGTCAGTTTATAAACAATATTCAAGATGGCTTCTAGACCTAACCTCGTCTAGCGAAGATTCCTTTAAATAATGTTCAGCACATATTTTTCATATAGTCATATTGAACCGCTAGTAATGGGTTCTCATCTGTAGCAGTGATCTCTGGACTCATCAAGCGATAGTACGGGGCATCCCTTTCTCTTCCTGATAGTCCTTAAATATGTGTATACAAGATGGCTTCTGGTGAGCTGTCACTCACGTTTGGATACAGACAATGAATCTGTATTAAAGTTAGTCATTCATTAAATGTTCTCATTGCTCTGTAGATTCTATCATGATACAATTGACTTCATCATACAAGATATAGTGCTGCTAGAAAATGAATGTCTTCTTCATCTAGTTAAATATTCTCTCAGACGTACAAATCGTGCGTCTGCTTATCGAAAACGATGGCTTCGTAAGAGAGTTCATAAGAAGTGCTTTTGTTACCTTGGTGTCAGAAATATGATTCTGCCATTCCTTGGCAATAAGAATAAACACTGGGGTAAAGCATACACGATAGGTCTAGACGACTATCACTTTCCCCTACACATAAATCGATCAATTTCTTTTCCGGCGACAAGCCGATACAGAAAACACGACAGCCCCCCATCATCAGGGCGAAGCCAAATCACACCTCTCTAGCCACACATCCGCTGAACAGCCTTTGACCTTTCTAGCGACAAAGAACATATAGTTCGACTTAGATATGTAAAGATATACAGATATAAGACAGACTCGTCCTACCTAGACAAACACTACACATAAATTCAGGCCATAGATATTCTGAAGCAAGAACAATCTATTTCTACCCAAACAAAGAATAAATCGCAGTAAAACTGGATTCGTCCGCGGAGTTTGATCTGAGACTCCTTTCAAGGGGAAGTAACTCAATATTGACTTTTCCTTAAGCAAAAAAGTTTCTATTTTGTTTACAAAATATTTGCGAACATAACAAGCATACAAATGTATAATATTGCAAGATATCAAAGACTGCACGTAACAGTCTTACCACACCTCCCGGGGAAAAAAAATGAAACTTTTTTTTTTTTTTTGAAATACATCTAGGAGCAACGTACAATAGGCTCACAAAGCATGAATAATGCGCAGATGAAAATATCAGGAATAAATATAACGCCTAATATGAGGCTAAGTTGACTTATGAAGCTTCTTCTTCTTCTTCTTTCGTTCGCTTGAACTATATTGTCTATATCTGCAATGTTGTTTCTTGTATAAACTTCACTGTCTTTTGTAGTTATTCAAGATATTTCCGAGCTCTAATTTTTTGCTGTAGCCGTCTTTTTTACTATTGACGCCTTCAGCATTCCAGTGCATTATTTTAAATGGTCTTTTCTTTGCTTGGCCAGTAGCTCTATTCTCATGCCTCCTGGCTCCACGGGGCAATTGAGAAGGACCCCCAGTAGTAGGGGTTGGGCCCTTCCGAGGCAGAGGGCCCGGCACTGCGCCTGCATGGGTGTCCGTCACAGGGCGAGTGCCATAACGTTTTGCAGATATAGGCATACTTCCATAGCGCATGTGCGTGGCATCCTGATTGCTGTGGTGCGCCTCTTGGCTGGTTGCCTCCGTCTTCAGCACCTTGACTTGCTAGGGCAGACTGTGGTCTTGCTCGAGTGTAGGAGGGCCTGGCCAGTCTTGGTTTTTCAGCCGCTGATGGCTGTACTTGAGCCCCATCTCCACGTCAAGGAGCTGGCCTCGATGGGGACTTATGAAGCGACTGGTGAGAATGTATCTCATAATCTGAGAGAAATTATTTCTCTACAAGTAAATTTTTCCAGGAGGGTGTGATCCACGTATAATACAATTATGGCAATTATACAATGCATAAAAAATTTTATACCATAATTTCGTATTAGATATCTTAAATTTATGATTTATAAAGAAAAATCATTAAATAACAGTGGCGAATAAACATCACTGAACCGCTAAGTAGTGATACAATCATTATATTATTAAATTACAAATGTGTATCTATCTTGATATAGAAAGGAACTACTATAGACCTAGACATATTAAGACGTCTAAGACCTAATAGTTATGTGGAATCATGTGGGCATCTTGACAGAATGTCTGCCATCACATTATCTGATCCACGAATAGCTCGCACAGAGAAATGAAAAGGTTGAAGAGCAATTGCATATCGAGTAGACCTCGAGCTCTTCAAATTCTTACTCTGTATAGCAGTAAGAGCTTTTTGGTCGGTTTCTACTATGAAATGTGCGCCTAGAAGGAATCTTTGTAGTTTGAGAATTGACCAAACCATAGCTAATAGCTCACGGTCTAAAACCGAATTATTCCTTTCTGCAGCATTAAGTTTTAGTGCCGCTCCAATCCCAGTGGATGAAGCATCACTACGAAGAACAAATGTCTTATCTTTAGTAGGTAACACTGAAATAGGTGGTGTTGAAAACAATGTTTTAATCTTATCCAAAGAGGATTGGCATTCCCGAGACCAGTGGACCATATTAGGCGAACCTTTCTTTAGAAGTGTAGAAAGAGGTGCCATGATAGAGGATAGATTCTGAATGAATCTGCCATAAAATTGAATAAGACCTAACAGACTTCTCACCTGTTTTTTAGTCTTAGGGATAGAGATGTTAAGTATCTTAGTGATATTATGGTCCTCTGTCTTTAGGAAACGATGACCAACTCGGTGGCCTAGGAAAGAAATTTCGCCAAAACCAATATAGGCTTTAGAGGGTTTCGCTGTCAGGTTGTGCTCGCGCAAAGTAGACAGCAATTCATCTAACCCTGAATAGTGATCTTCCCAAGTATCGCTGAAAAGACAGATGTCGTCTAGATATGCAATGACATCTGACCGATAAGATAGGATTCGGCGCATCATGTGTACAAATGTAGCTGGTGCGTTCATAAGACCGAAAGGCATAAAATTCCATTGGAACAAACCTCTAGGTGTTGAAAAAGCCGTGAGAGGTTTGGCGCGTTCAGATAAAGGTACTTGCCAATATCCTTTAGACAAATCAAGTTTAGTGAAAAAATGAGATTTGGAAAGTCGAGTAAGTAGCTCTTCCAGTAAAGGCATAGGTTCGGCATCGAACTTCGTTACTTGATTCAATTTGCGATAGTCAACGCAACTTCTTCTTCTTCGATCCTTAACCACCGACCGTCAAAGCAGTCAGTGGCCATCACGCCTAGTGGCGTCTTGTAGGGCAACAACAAATTGATTCCCCTTTGCACGGTCGGTGGCCATCCTTCGTACAGTGCCCCAACTCTGGTTCATTCTTTGCATCTCAGCCTCCACAGTCCTCCGCCAAGTTGTTTTTGGTCGGCCTCTCTTTCGCTTTCCTTCAGGGGTCCAAAGCATAGCTGTTCTTGTGATGGCATCGGGGTCTCTTCTGAGGACATGACCAACCCAGCTCCAGCGTCTGCCAGCTATGATGGTATGCATGTCCTCTTGCTTGCTACGAGTAAGCAGATCTTGGTTGGTGATGGTATTCGGCCAAAAGATTCGGTGAATTTTTCTTAGGCATGTTGTGTGAAAAGAGGACAATTTTGACATTTCCTTCTCTGTGACTCTCCAGCATTCCGCACCATAGAGAAGCACAGAAAGCACGCAACTCTGGTATAATCTTAATTTTGTGCTTGTGCTGTATTGGGAGGACTTCCAGATGTTATTTAGGCTAAAGAAGGCTGTTCTTGCCTTATTCATTCTGATGTTGATGTCTTTGCCTGCCCCACCGTCTGGTGTTACTATGCTTCCTAGGTATGTGAAGGTATCTGTCTGTACCGGTTGCTGATTCCTTACTGATATGGGCTCAGGGTTGCTCACATTGAGCGTCATGACCTCAGACTTCTTTAAATTTATGTTCAAGCCCACCTGCTGGCTAAATTTATTAAGTCTATCCGTTTTTTCCTGGATGTGTTGATGTGAATGTGCCAGCAGTGCAATGTCATCTGCATATTCCAGATCTTCCAATGTTGAAAATGTAGTCCATCTTATTCCTCTTGGACTGCCCTCTGTTGTCTGGCGCATCACCCAGTCTATGACTGTTAAAAATAGAGTGGTTGATAAGGGGCATCCCTGTCGTACTCCTGTCTTCACCTCGAAGGTTAGGTTGCTCTGCCCAACACTACACGTAAAGTTGGCATAGAGGCTTTTTATGATTGACACTATGCAGCTTGGAATTCCATAAGCCCTCAGTATTTTCCATAAACTGTCCCTATGTATGCTGTCAAAAGCCTTTTCGAAATCAACAAAATTTATGTAAAGCTGTCTTTGCCATTCTGAGCACTGCTCTATAATGTTCCTGAGAGTGAATATATGGTCTACACATCTTCTGTTCTTTCTAAATCCTGCTTGTTCTTTCCTCAGTTTGTAGTCTACTGCCTTTGAAATTCTCTGTATAATTATCCTGCCTAGTATTTTGCTGGGAACTGAGAAAAGAGTGATTCCTCTCCAATTATTGCAGTCTGAAAGATCTCCCTTCTTGGGCAATTTGACAATTATTCCTTTGTTCCACTCTGATGGTGTTGTCCCCGTTTTCCACACTTGTGCAAATAGTGGTTCTAATAGTTCTGCTGCTAGCTCAGGGTCTGTCTTAAATAGCTCTGCATTTAAGTTATCATGGCCCGGAGCTTTACCGTTCTTTAACCCTTTGATTGCTGTGATGATTTCTTCTTTTCGTGGAATGTCTGTATTTACATCTAGATCGTTTTCAGCCTCAGGAACATTCAATTGTGTCTCTGGTATTTCCTTGTTCAGAGTTTCTCTGAAGTGCTCTGCCCATCTTGTTTCCTGTCCCTCTGCTGTCTTGATGAGATTTCCTTGCTTATCTCTTACTAATGTAATATTGTTTGCACCTTGTTTTCCGCTGATGAATTTAGTTATTTTGTATACTGTGCTTTGTTCATTTCTCAGTGCTGCCTCTTCTGCCTGTTTTGCAAGATCGTCTAGGAAATTCCTTTTGTTGGCTCGGGTTTGGCGTTTAACTTCCCTGTCCAGTTGACTGTACTGTTCGCTATATAGTTGCTTTAACCTGGGGGACTTCGCTTCTGTTTTCTTTCTTTTCATTTCCTTTCTCATCTTTATGGTGTTTAGTGTTTCTGGTGTTATCCAGTCTTGCTTCTTCCTTTCCTGGAATCCTAAGCATGATTTGATACTTTCCTTATATATTGTTGAAATGGTGTTAAAATTCTGGTCTATATCATCAGTCAATGTCTTTTCCTGGATTTTGGCAAATTGATATCGTTTCTTAATGTCGGCCGCAAAAGCTTTTCTGGTAAGGGGGTCCTTCAATTTGCGGATGTCAAACCTTTTCTGTGTAGTTACAGTTGGTCCAGCCCTTCTTAGTTTCACTTTCAGTTTTGCAACTACTAAATGGTGATCGCTTCCCACATTTGCACCTCTTCTTACCTTCACATCTTGTAATGCATGTCTCCATCTACCGTTAACCATGATGTGGTCTATCTGGTTTCTGTCCCGACCATTTGGTGATTCCCATGTTAACTTGTGAATTTCCTTATGTGGGAAAAGTGTTCCTCCAATGACCAGGTTGTTAATGCTACAGAAACTTATTAGCTTATCCCCATTTTCGTTTGCTATTCCGCTGCCGCATTTTCCCATTGTTCTTTCATTATATGTATTGTGTGTACCAACTTTCGCATTGAGGTCTCCCATTACTATAACAAGATCATATCTAGGTGTGTCCTCCATTTCTTTCTGCAGTTGTTGATAGAATTCATCCTTGACCTCCTCATCGCTATCATTCGTTGGTGCGTAGCATTGTATTATTGTAGTGTTGGTGAATCTCCCTCTCAATCTCAATCGTATCAATCTGTTGTTGATGGGTTTCCATTCCAGTAATGTCCTTTCTATCCCTTTCTGTAGAATAATGGCTACGCCTTCACTGTGCTGTCCATCCTCTCTTCCAGAGTAAAGTACTGTTTCTCCTGTTGCTGTTTTAACTTTTCCTGCCCCTGTCCATCTGCTCTCGCTTATCCCCAGGATGTGTAACCTATAGTTTCTCATTTCTGCCGTGACCTGTCTTAGTTTACCTGTCTCGTACATTGTCCTGACATTCCAAAAATCCTATTCTTGTATCCTGTTTTGCGGTCAGGACATCCGTTTTCATGTCAGTGGCTTCCTTTCGGCTTTCACCACTGACAGTCATACGAGCCACAGACTCCGAATGTCCATCCCGCAGCAAAGTTTGTTCATTTGATGTTGTTTCCGTAACTTCATTG
>JAMPIV010018365.1:180000-404127 GCA_024509875.1 Oreohelix idahoensis | reverse complement strand
GTTAATAGTGTTAAAAAAACTACACTATTTATAGGATAGATCCCTCGGAAAGCCCCCCAAGGAAACCGGCGAGCTACGCAGGCTTAGATCCCCACCAATCGATAAACAAAAACGGTCCAAACAATGGTCACGGGGCCGACACAGCTGCCACAGCTCTCGCTCCTGCCTCTCTCTTCTCACCAAAAAGACGATATTGGCCGACAGCCACATTAAAATAACGGAAGGCCCCCCCACCCCCCCCAAAACAACCCCAAAGCAGAAAATCCCTCAATCGGACTTAAACAAACTGGAGGAAGGAGATGGAGAGAGGAAATCTCTCATCAAGAATTTTAAGTGGGGAGAAAGCCCCAAAAGAAAAATTGGTAGCGGTCGTTTTATGCATGATAATTCTGGGAAGAAAAATCATCACTATAGAGCTTCGAGTGGAAGAGACCATACCGGTGCATGGACAAATAGGTCCACAAAATTAAAGGTCCATATGTAGCTTTGTTAAGAACGTGGACTGATGAAAAGGCAGAGGAAAACATTACATCTTCATACCAATATGTGAATGAGCTGACCACTCGGTTAAAAACTGGCTGGAAACTTGCCAATGAAAATTTGAAACAAGCCAGGAAGAAACATGCTGCCTATTATAACAGGAAGGCGAAAGACAGAGATTTGGCTGTGGGAGAGAAGGTACTGCTTCTTCTCCACGGGAGTCAGAATAAGTTACAGATTGGATGGCAAGGTCCATATACAGTTTTAGAGAAGGTGTCTAGAACAAATTATAAGATAGATAAGAAGGGGAAAGAAAAAATCTATCATGTGAATCTCCTGAAGAAATATTTGGAAAGAGAACATCAGGAAGAGACACACTTGTTGACCTTGTCCATCGCCATGGAGATGAAAAAGGAACCACTTTCATCATTTGAATATCCATTACACCCCTGTGAGACAGCAGCACAGGTGAAAATCAGTACACATTTAACGAAAACTCAGAAAGAGAGAGTGAAACAGGTTCTAAATAATCATGCAGAGGTGTTAACAGACCGACCAGGGCATACAAACCTATTGGAATATGATATGAAACTGATAGACCCCACACCTGTCTGTATGAAACCATATTCGATTCCGTTTGCTAAGGAGAAAGCTTTGAAGGAAGAGATAGACTATCTGTTGAAGGAAGGAATTATTTCACACAGTGAATCCTCATATAGTTCCGGTGTTGTACTCTTAAGGAAGCCCTCTGGAGAACATAGACTCTGTATAGATTACAGGAGACTGAATGCTATTACAGAAGGACAGGTGGATCCATTGCCGGATACAAATCAGCTGTTTGCCAGACTAAATAAAGCTAAATATTTCTCAAAAGTGGATCTGAGTAAAGGATACTCTATCAGATTCCAGTAAAGCCTGAGGTTAGACCATACCTAGCTTTTAGTACCTCAGAAGGACACTATGAGTTTAATAGATTGCCATTTGGATTGAAGAATGCGCCTAGTGTCTTCTCTAGAATGATGAGAAAATTATTGGACCCTCTGAATAATCCATGTATAACAAATTTCATGGATGATATCCTTATAGCAACAGAAACATTTGAGGAACACATTGACTCTCTGAAGATGCTGTTTGATCGACTTAGGGAAGCAAATTTAACAGCCCGACCAACCAAATGTTGCGTTGGATGTAAAGAATTGGAATTTTTTGGGACACACAGTTTATCAGGGAAACATGACCCCTGACCCAAAGAATTTAGAGAAACTAAAGAAAGCCCCGAGACCACAAACCAAGAAGGACGTGAGATCCTTTGTCTCATTATGTGGTTTCTACCAGAAGTATATCAAAAACTTTAATTCCATATGTGCACCGTTAACTGATTTGACACGTAAAGGACATCCAGATCGCATTACATGGACACCACAATGTGAAATGGCTTACCAAGAATTGAAGGAAAAGCTCACAAGTAAACCTATTTTGAAATTACCTGACTTAAGTCAAGAATTCATAGTAAGAACGGATGCCAGTAATATTGGGTTAGGTGCAACTCTACTACAGAAATCAGATGCCTTGGATGGGGAATTAAGCCCAGTGGCATATGCTAGCAGAAAATTGAATAAAGCTGAAATCAACTACTCAACTAGCGAAAAAGAATGTCTTGCAGTAATATGGGCAATAAAGAAATTCAATATTTATCTGTATGGGAAGGCATTTAAGTTGCAAACGGATCACAAACCTTTATCGTTTCTAGCCCAGGCTAGGCATGAGAACTCTAGGTTACTCCGATGGTCCTTACTTTTGGCTCCCTATAATTTTAGCATTGAGTATATATCTGGAAAAACAAATTTGGGAGCGGATTTTTTAAGCCGCCATCCGTGTGATGAGAATCACCGTAAACCCCAGAAATAATAATAAATTTCTCTATGTGTATATAGAATAAAGGACTGACATATAATGTCTGTTTTAAGAGGGGAGATGTCGTGAATTATTCTAATCCCCATATATAAATTAAAACGTAAATGCAAAGCCTAACAAATAAATTTAATAAAAGGAAAGAAGAATGGTAAAGAACAGTGCTGTCACAATGACTGTACTCGAAATCCCCTTGTTTTCTACTTCGTCTGCAAATTGTAACGCTTTCACGTTGATAGTAAAAGCCTACTGTATTATTACCCGCTTTCTTCAATGAAACGTGTACTGTATTTCTTGGAAAAACCTTGAGATACGCAAGCTGATCAATGACCTAAATTTAATATTTCATTCATTCCATTTTATACACGGTGTAACTAAAAGACAGATGGACTAAAGGATAGAGAGAAGGGAGAGGCAGAAAGCAGGGACACGTGCAACACTAAACACGCGTCGCGCGATACACAATTGCTGCCATCACGCGTGTAAGGCCACATGCACTAACTTTATTTCAAATCGACAGTGATAAAATTCACTACCCATACCAGAGTTAGGTTTTAAAATCCTGAAAAACGCTTATTGGGAAAGATGACATTAGATGGGTTTACGTTTGAAAACATGACAGTACCCAGACACCACATGGGGATTGAAGTGAACAGGAGGTGGTAGAAAATGCACATTTTGAACGCAGCCACCTAGCTCCCTTAAATTCGTATATTTGGGTTCCTTAGGGTTTGCTGACAAAGAATATGTAAAACGTTACGCAAATAGTCTAGGAATTACCAAGTTATGGCCAAAATAAAATAGTGGGGGTGCCTGACAGCATGAAATCATTTCTGCTCATAAAATTTTTTTTATAACGTGTTTGAAAAAACATTACGTTACGGAAATAGCCTACCATGTTAACTCCTATTTGATTGGAGCGCAACAAATGAAAGACTAAACACGATTGGTCGGACTATAAATACTATCTTGTGTTGTCAGGGGAAACGTGAGAAAGGGGTACTTTTTTTTGAAAAGATGTGTAGACATGGTTTGATTGGGTAGAGCTGCGAATATACTCAATTCAGAGCGTCTGTTCATTGCCACATCTTGTAATAAACCTACTAAGAAACAGTACGTTGAGCACCAGTGTATATTTTTTTATAAAATAAAGCCTGGGACATCGGCAGATCGGAGTTGTGCTATATTCATTGCCAGTCAACGAAACTGTTTATTATTTCCATGAATTGTGGTAAGCTTGAAATATTCAATATCTTTTAATGAAAATTGAATGTAAATTGATAATTTATGTCTGTATATATGTGTGGTTCAGTAGCGAACATGATGTAAAGCCTATAGTGCTCCAGCCTGAACAGAAGGTGTCGGAGGAAAGTAAAACTGCATGGAATGGCCAAACAGTACACTGACACCTAGATTATTAACTAGAAAGAAATAATGCTGGAATTGCAGAGGCGTAGTAACCATTAGGGAGGGAAATACTGGTATAAAGTATTTCAGATGAAGCTGACAGTTGGCTTAACGCTCTGAACTCAATGTTTGTGATGTATTGTGCTCAGTGTAGAAATGGAGTATAAATTAGTTCTGACGTAGAAGGTACAACCTTCTTGTTTCAGGGACCGTGGTCTTAAAGTTATTGAGCAGCACCTGGTCAGAGCTTTGCTGAAGCCAGAGGTGGACAGCATACTCCTTGGTCCATATAGCAACCAGTGGGGTGGCTCCTGAACTCATTTAAGTAATCGAGCAGAGGAGTCTTTTACTGCAGTCATCACGCAAGATAAGAGAGTGTGGCCATGGAGCTCAACATTATGTACCCCCATCTTAACATGACATTATAAACTAAAATTAAGAGGGGAATTTAATTGTTTTAATACCAGGAACTGAGAACATCTCCAATACTAGTTCCAATAGAAACAAACTATTGAAGTCATGACGACAAATACCAACAGAGCTTGAACAAAACAAAACCAGTATTACCTCATATTACCACTACACAACTGACACACATAGGATACCATTAATAATATATATCACTACAAGAATCATATTAATAAATTCTGTACATATAACTTGTAATTAAAATTGATTGTGATTCCTGGTTCCCTTTGTATTTGAATCAGGACACATATACATTCATGACAGCACTGAATACATATTGTTATTTGAAAAGTTATCAGTGACTCCTTTAAGATATCCTCTTAGAGTGTTATATGTATGTGAGTGTCACAGTGTTGTCAAGTGTGGTGGAATAAATTAAATTGTTTATCTGTCTGTTGTTGTTATGACTTACACTTCATCATACACATACCCTAGACATATAACGTAGTCATCACACTATTCCAGAATAATTCTGACTGAGGTATACATATGTGGCAGTAAGTAAGGTTATCTATAATACACTACTCTTATTAGATATAGATACCTTCACAGCTGATCTCAGTCAGTACAATAAGTCCCCTATAAATATTTATAACATCCCACTTTACCACAATCGTATTGCTGGAAAATTGTTTAACCTTAGGAGGCTTCAAGCAAAAACCAAGGTCAAATCACACACCATCAGGGATCTTCTGTTTGCTGACGATTGTGCCCTCAGTGCTGGCTCAGAGGCTGATCTGCAGCGTAGCGTTGATAGATTCTCCGAAGCCTGCTCCAACTTTGGGCTTACCATCAACACGGGGAAAACAGAAATCATGTACCAACCAGCTCCTGGCACAATTTATACTGAGCCAGTCATCAAGGTAAATGGTGAGAAACTGAATGTTGTGAACAGGTTCACATACCTTGGTAGTACACTATCCCAGAACATCGTCATTGATGATGAGGTGAACACCAGGATCTCCAAAGCCAGCAGCACATTTGGCAGACTATACACCAACGTTTGGCATCGAAGTGGCATTAGTCTACAGACAAAGCTGAAGGTATACAGAGCTGCAGTGCTTCCAGTGCTGCTTTATGCATGTGAAACATGGACTGTATACAGGCGCCACGTAAAAAAGCTCAACCACTTCCATACAGTCTGTCTCAGGAAGATAATGAACATCAAATGGCAAGACAAGATCCCGGATACCGCCGTTCTTGACAGAGCTGGTATCCCTAGCATCGATACTATTCTGATGCAGTCACAGATTCGCTGGGCAGGTCATGTAGTCCGCATGCCAGACCATCGACTGCCAAAGATACTCTTTTATGGTGAGATGCAGAAGGGTAGACGCTCCCATGGTGGCCAGAAAAAGCGCTTCAAAGACACGCTTAAGGCTTCATTAAAAACCTTTGACATAAACCCAGACACATGGGAAGCTGCTGCGCAAGACCGAACTGCCTGGCGCACATCTCTTCGTAAAGGTGCAGCGGCATGCGAATCTTCCAGAAGAACAGCAGCGGAACAGCGGAGACAAGCTAGAAAAGATCGTGAAATAAAACCTTCACATGAAGCAAACATTCCCTGCCCACACTGTCCGAGATTCTTCCAGGCCCGCATCGGGCTCATCAGTCACCTTCGTACTCATAGACTATCCTAACATCCTATTAATTGGATGAACAGAGTGGTCTTCATCACCTGTGATGGACGAACAACAACAACAACAATATTAATGACTCTAATAAAGGCAGTCGTCAGCTCAAGGTTCCTGACATCCCCAAACAGTTCTTCATGGAGAGAAATAGATTGTTGTCATATGCCACTCCGTTCACTGATGTATGTTGGACAGGACTGGAGCAGATGTTCGGTTGTCATGTGGCTAGTGCCACAGGAGCAGAAATCTGTTGGACCGCCTTACGATGACTAATTGACAGTGTATCATTGTAACATTCCCAACTCTGCTGCCCTGAACTTTGACACCACTTTTTTCCATTGACCTGTTTACCTTCTTGTGGCAAGACATGCACGGTTCAACCATTGGCGTAAGTCCATCGATTACATGAAAGCGCATTTGAGAATGGAAACATTGCGCCAGAACCCTAGTGCAGCTTTAAAAAAAAAACATATAAGCCATGAAAAGGACTACTAGTGTCTGTCAACTAGCTTGATGAAGCCATGTAAAGGGCAAGTCGTGAAAATGACTTCTAGCACGCTGTTAGTATTACCTGCGAATGACAAGTGAAGAAAACTATTGTCCCTGCCACTCTTAACACCAACGTGCAAGTTGATCTTTGAATGTACATCACACTAGGGATCTGTCTTGGTAGAAGGGGCGAAACCTGACTGTTTTAAATTGTTGCGACCAGACTGATTATCGCCCCATTGAAATGGCCCGAGCAGTCTACCGTTCATTTTGAGTCACTCGGCAAGAGGCCTTTCAGACTTTTCACATTCTTGTACCAGAGTCTACGGAGATTCCCTTCTTGACTCCTAAATCCGTGTAATAAGTTTACAAGGTAACTAAATAGTTGTTAATTTCACAGGATTCCCCGCAGTCCGTGAATTGTCCGTCATTCAGTGCTACTTTTATTTCATAAGCGGTTGATTAGACGCGTCTTTTAAGTTATTTCGGTGCCACTTTTGCCTTTTCATTGCTAAGTATCCATATTCATTGCTAAGTATCCATATTCATTACTAAGTATCCATATTCATTCCTAAGTATCCACATTCATTACTAAGTATCCATATTCATTCCTAAGTATCCACATTCATTGTTAAGTATCCATATTCATTACTAAGTATCCATATTCATTACTAAGTATCCATATTCATTGCTAAGTATCCATATTCCTTGCTAAGTATCCATATTCCTTGCTAAGTATCCACATTCATTGCTAAGTATCCATATTCATTCCTAAGTATCCATATTCATTGCTAAGTATCCATATTCATTGAATTATTAAAGTTTGTCTTCACTTATATATCAATAAAAAAAATGCATTTATTGTTAAAAACAATAAAATAAAAAAATTAAGAGTTAAGTAGCAATAACGTTTATTTTGTGGGCACTATGTCAGAATTCTGCCTGCTGGTGTATCATCATGTGTGATGTCTAGCAGCATTCATTTTCTTCAACTCCAGAGGTGCACGAACAGGGAGTCAAGGGGTACGGGGCATAATTTTTGTATTTTACTTTATCATACTTTTGTAATTGTAGATTATTCATTAAAATTTAGTACACGACAGGGGTACGCAGTGAGACTGTTCTCTCATAAGGGGTACGCAGTGAGACTGTTCTCTCATAAGGGGTACGCAGTGAGACTGTTCTCTCATAAGGGGTACGCAGTGAGACTGTTCTCTCATAAGGGGTACGCTGGTGAGAATGTTCTCTCATAAGGGGTACGCTGGTGAGACTGTTCTCTCATAAGGGGTACGCAGTGAGACTGTTCTCTCATAAGGGGTACGCGGGCGAGACTGGTCTTTCATAAGGGGTATGCCGATGAGACTGTCCTCTCTTAAGGGGTACGCGATTATTGTACGTTAGGGAAACTGTTCTACATGATAGGGTAGACGCCTCCTTTCCCAACCCTCCTTAGTCGCCGTCTGTGACATGCCTGGCAGATTACAGTGGTCTTTGTCGCATATTTGAGCCCTGATAACACACGGGATAGAACGTATGGGGGAGGGAATAGGGTGGACGTGACGGAGATGACGTAGGCATGGAAAGATCTTAAACGGACGGCACAGGACAGGAAGACTTGGTATGAATGTGATGATTGTTTGTGCTCCTGGGGGAGCTGTCAGGTAGTGAAATAAGAATGTCTCTGATATACTCTTCCCCCCCCCCCCCCTCCCGTAACCTGAGAGCATTACACTTCAGTCTACCCAGCTGAAGATTACTGCCTGCCTCTGCTCTTGAGTTATCGACGGTAGAGGCAGCAAGGAAGGGAACTGGTCCACCCACCTCACAAAACTGAAACTAGCATGTGAGGTCTCTAACACTTCACTCCCCTACAGCAGTATCTGCTATGGCACTGCCTTTACTTTTACCTGTTCAAAGGATTTTCTGAACGGCTGATATTTACAAGAAGACGCCACAAGGTACGTTATCTGGAGCGCGTGGTGGTCAGTGTTTGCCGAAGATAAACTAGAGTGTATAATGGTGAGGGTTCCCTCTTAAGTTCGTCGGTCCCCGTGTTTGCAGTCCGTCACCAGACAGTCGTACACTGTCTCACAATTCACAGTCCACTGACGTGGTCGGACGTTGGTTGTGCAGTGGTGATAGCGAGAAGGAAGAAAGTAGCGTTCCCGCGTGTACCTTACACCTATCCTCTGGTCTCCTCGTCGTTA
This sequence comes from Oreohelix idahoensis, assembly GCA_024509875.1. NCBI lineage: Eukaryota > Metazoa > Mollusca > Gastropoda > Stylommatophora > Oreohelicidae > Oreohelix > Oreohelix idahoensis. The sequence continues at coordinate 395,528 of JAMPIV010018365.1, read as the reverse complement.
CCGCTTGTGGCGTTATCAGCAGACGTACCTTCCTAGGCGAAGGAAATGTCGAGTTACTACATAGCGCACAGTGTGTCACTCAGGTACGTTCCACCAGAATATGAAAGATGTCAACGCAATGAGCTCCGAGGTTTATCTTTGATCAACTATTCCTGTCAATCTTGATGGCGTGACACATCGCTGCTGTTATCTAGCTGTGCGCTAGTTGGTTAAAACAACTGTTCGTGTAGTTTATATATACACACCAGGAACTGTTTTGTACAGTCATAGATATGCGCCATCTTCGTCATGATGCAAGGATAAGATAAAATAACAAGGAAACTGTACTCTCTTATATTTCTATCCTCATGGACAACGTATTGTGAACAGCATTACTGTATTACATTAGGACTTAATTGAAGGAATATGAAGGAAGAAAACAGGCCGGCTTAGTTAGTAGCATGAACATGACCTATTATTCAAATTTTGAGGCGCCAGTCAAGGTAAGACCATGTAATCTTATCATCATCATCATCACTATTCGGCATCCCAAGGAGCATATGTCATCAACAGATATAAGCCAAGTCTTCCTGTCACGTGCCATCAGTTCACGGTTTTTCCGTGTCTTTGTCATCCCCTGCATGTCTGTCTCCAGTTATCTTCTCCGTGTGTTCTGCGGGCTCCCTCTTTCTTTTGTACCCTAGCGATTCCAGAGCAAAGACTGCCTGGTGATTCTATCAGCAGGTTTCCTCAATCTATTGTCCTATCCATCTCCAGCGTCTTCCTATCATCTCTAATTCCACTGGAACTTGTCTTGTCATCAGTTCTATATTAGTCATCTTGTCATCAGTTCTACATTAGTCATCTTGTCATCAGTTCTACATTAGTCATCTTGTCGTCAGTTCTACATTAGTCATCTTGTCATCAGTTCTACATTAGTCATCTTGTCATCAGTTCTACACTAGTGATCTTGTCATCAGTTCTACATTAGTCATCTTGTCGTCAGTTCTACATTAGTCATCTTGTCATCAGTTCTGCATTAGTCATCAGTTCTATACTAGTGATCTTGTCATCAGTTCTACATTAGTCATCTTGTCGTCAGTTCTACATCAGTGATCTTGTCATCAGTTCCACATTAGTCATCTTGTCATCAGTTCTACATTAGTCATCTTGTCATCAGTTCTATATTAGTGATCTTGTCATCAGTTCTACATTAGTCATCTTGTCATCAGTTCTACATTAGTGATCTTGTCATCAGTTCTACATTAGTCATCTTATCATACCACTTCAATCTTTCTTAACTACGCAAGCACCCATTTATGAAAGTCTGTAGCTTTTTAGACGATGTAATGATTCATATTTGTGACATCACATGATCACAGCGTGTTAGGAATATGAAATGTAAATTCTTCATTAGCAATGTCTGTTGCCATGAATATATCAAGGTAATTCCGTCAACAAAATAACATTATTACCCTACGAAATTTTCAATTCGCGAAAGTACGTCGCTGTTTTAAAATCAAAATGTTATTGCTCGATAATCAGATCGATAGACTACCTCAGATTGTTTTCAACGCAAGTTAGCTAACATCAAGCGCCGTACCGATTGGTGTATCTGTTATGTCGCTATACTGTTTCATGTTTCCATGGTTCATCGTAGTATTATCTTCCTTGACGCTCTCACGTGTCATTTACTTATGTTATCCACCTTCGTCACTTTGAAGTCCTTATTACTTGGATTATCCACTGTCATTACTCTACAGTCCTTATTACTTAGATTATCCACTAACGTTACTCTACAGTCCTTATTACTTGGATTATCCACTGTCATTACTTTATAGTCCTTATTACTTAGATTATCCACTAACGTTACTTTACAGTTCTTATTATTTGGATTATCCACGGTCGTTACTTTATAGTCCTTATTACTTGGATTATCCACTAACGTTACTCTACAGTCCTTATTACTTGGATTATCCACTAACGTTACTCTGCAGTCCTTATTACTTGGATTATCCACTGTCGTTGCTCCACAGTCCTTATTACTTGGATTATCCACTGTCGTTACTTTATAGTTCTTATTACTTAGATTATCCACTACCGTTACTCTACAGTCCTCATTACTTGGATTATCCACTGTCGCTACTTTATAGTCCTTATTACTTAGATTATCCACTAACGTTACTCTACAGTCCTTATTACTTGGATTATCCACTGTCATTACTCTACAGTCCTTATTACTTGGATTATCCACTGTCATTACTCTACAGTCTTTACTACTTGGATTATCCACTGTCGTTACTTTATAGTCCTTGTTACATAGATTATGCACTAACGTTACTCTACAGTCCTTATTACTTAGATTATCCACTGTCATTACTCTACAGTCCTTATTACTTGGATTATCCACTGTCGTTACTTTATAGTCCTTGTTGCTTAGATTATCCACTAACGTTACTCTACAGTCCTTATTACTTGGATTATCCACTGTCATTACTCTACAGTCCTTATTACTTGGATTATCCACTGTCATTAATCTACCGTCTTTACTACTTGGATTATCCACTGCCGTTACTTTATAGTCCTTGTTACATAGATTATCCACTAACGTTACTCTACAGTCCTTATTACTTGGGTTATCCACTGTCATTACTCTACAGTCCTTATTACTTGGATTATCCACTGTCATTACTCTACAGTCTTTACTACTTGGATTATCCACGGTCGTTACTTTATAGTCCTTGTTACTTAGATCATCCACTAACGTTACTCTACAGTCCTTATTACCAGGATTATCCACTGTCGTTACTCTACAGTCCTTATTACTTATATTGTCCATTGTCGTTACTCTACAGTCCTTATTACTTAGATTATCCACTATCGTTACCTTACAGTCCTTCACTGAGATGTTCTGTGCTAATTAAATAACTTATAGCTAACTTTCCAGCCGTAAAGTAAATTTAATTACTCTCTATTTTTCCAGTAAGAGATGTTTTAAATTGACTAGTACATACATTAAATAACTGTCTACTGACGGCATATATTATTTACTTCTATCCATTTTATGTAATTTTTTAAAATGACTAGAGTTCATATCACGCGTTAACAGAATGATAGGATAAGCTAGACACGTGTGTTTTAAATCTAATTTATAACAGTGGTGAAGAGGTCCTATTTTAACACGTGTTAAATATAATATTGATAATTTGGTTAAATGTTTATATTCTCTTTTATATAGGCTGGTCAAAACTTGAGTACTAGCGGCTTATTTTTCTTATGGCTATATGAACTTATGATCATACGAACTTATAATATTATAAGCATCCAAGAATATTTAATATTGATGAGCTTCTTGCTGTGACCTGTGCGGTAAAATTTTCCTCATTTTTCCTGAGAGAAACCAGAATAGAACCATTGAATTATAATATTAACTGGGCCAGAACTATTACCAGATTTACTTATATATATATATATATATATATATATATATATATATATATATATATATATATATATATATATATATAATATATATATATATATATATATATATATATATATATATATACAGTAGACACTGAAAAATCCGGCAACCTCCGGACCTGAGGAGTGCCGGATTTGTGAAAATGCCGGATTTTTTATGGTTATATATTCTGTATATATCTAACAGAAAATGACTACCTGTACACTTTATCTGCGATCGACAATGCACGATGTTTACGTTTTACACCACTTCTTTTATTTGCTGAATCCATAATGGGGCTAAACAGCAGCAAATAAATGATAAAATGAGAAGGAATGAGCAGGAATGCCTGTTAACACGTGCAAGCAAGACCCAACAGCTGCATCAAAACATAAACTGCTCCAGAAAACAGTGGCGCGCCAACGCGGTAAATTTAAAAATGCGCTCCGAAATCCATGCCGGAAATCTGAAGGAACCGGATTATTGATGGCCGGATTTTTGAATGTCAACTGTATATATATATATATATATATATATATATATATATATATATATATATATATATATATATATATATATATATATATATATATATATATATATATATATATATATATATATATCATCAGCCAACTGTGGCAAGATATTGTCAGCAACATTTGTGTAACTAAAACCTAGCGTTTCAGCCACCTGAGGCTATACAACCTAGGAACTGTATATGTTATATTTATTGTACATCGGCGATCACCACGCATGAACCTTACTCCAACCAACTGAAGGCATAGATAACTTATTGTATCCAGTACAAATTTAACACCGACTCTAGCGACTCCTGTGAAATTTGCAGTCAGCAACTATAGAGAGTCTGGGGCTGGATTTGGCAAACTTAAATTTGACACTAAATATATATATTACTTATTAGTGTATTTCCTTGACTACAACCCATAAAAGCCAGATCCAAGCCTCAGAAATGAGGTATCTGAGGAAGGTGGTTGAAGTAACAAGAAGAGACATGGTACGCAACCAGACGATACGTCAAGGCCTTAAATCCTACCCCCTGCAGACCCAAGTAGAACAGTCCCAATTAGGATGGTTTGGCCATGTCTGCAGAATGGGAGAAGATCGGCTACCACGACAAGCATGGGAAACAAAGAGCCAAGGATCCAGACCCCGAGGACGACCCAGAGTCCGCTGGGAGGACAACATTAGACAATCTTTGAAGGACCGAGGACTAGAATGGAACCAGGCCAGGAGGAAGACAGCCGATAGGATAGTCTGGCGCTCTCTCTTCCAAACCTCTACACCTCACGGTAGAAGGGGAACGACGTGTATGTGAATTGAATGAACAGAGAAAGAAACTTATGTCTTTTGTTAACATCATATACTTATATGGTTTCTTCTTTCTTTCTTTTTTTAATCTCAATAATCTGATTAGTCACGGGATAGTTTACATTAGGAACCTATTCTTTTCCCATACTGACTATTTCATAACTTATTGTTAACCTTTGATCTTTTGAGTTAATTAACCTCTGTTGGGATCGTCCTTTCTTTTCCTTTACCAGAGGGGAATCTATTTGATTAATTTTCATTTTGTCTGTAAACCATGATCTCTTGATGCATATGATTTATGTTGTGATTTTCTATTTAAAATAAACTTTATTAAACCTTTAGTTATTGTGTCGGTCAACCCTATCTATTATATGTTATCCATAGTTTGTTTTCACGTTCGTACGTATTTGTCACAGAATTGTGTGCATGTGAGTGCAGTGTAACTTGTATTTTCTTGCAAGGAGAGAAAGTGCGTCTGATTTAAATATCGTCATCCAGATAGGCTGGATTAGATAAATTATTCTATCCAGAGACTGTCCTTCTCTTACACGATCACCCTCGTAAAAAAAAAAAAAAAACTATATATTACCCCTTACTTTCACATTGCCTTCACTATCACCTCTGCTCAGACAGGGCTATAAACATCTATTACCTATCTGATAAATCATACACGACAATTACTTAGATTATCCACTATCTTTACCTTACAGTCCTTATTACTTAGATTATCCACTATCGTTACTCTACAGTCCTTATTACTTAGATTATCCACTGTCGTTACCCTACAGCCCTTATTACTTAGATTATCCACTATCGTTACTCTTCTGTCCTTATTGCTTAGATTATCCACTATCGTTACTCTAGACTTCATAGACCGTATTGTGTGTACGGATTTCTTACAGATATATGACCACATTATTACAGGGATAGTGTATGCCCGGATTTCTTCAGCTATATATATATATATATATATATATATATATATATATATATATATATATATATATATATATATATATATATATATATATATATATATATATATATATATATATATATATATATATATATATATATATATATATATATATATATATATATATATATATATATATATGTATATATATATGTATATATATATATATATATATGTATATATATATGTATATATATGTATATATATATATATATATGTATATATATATATGTATATATATATATATATATATATATATATATATATATATATATATATATATATATATATATATATATATATATATATATATATATATATATATATATATATATATATATATATATATATATATATATATATATATATATATATATATATATATATATATATATATATGATAGACGAATACCCCAGCAGCTTCAGAGACATATATCACACTTGCGACTGGGGTAAATGTACACACACACGAGAATATTTTTTTAAGAATATAGGCAGGACTGTGGAGTCGGGAGTCGGAATCATGGAGTCGGTAGCTTTTTAGTGGAGTCGAAGTCCAACTCAGAATTGCATGCCATATGACTAGCAAAAAAAAAAAACAAAAAAAAAAAAACTAGTCGGAGTCGGGCTTCTACAGTTTCAGGAGTCAGAACATTGTTATACTCTACTGCACAGCCCAGGATAAAGGTATGCGCGGATTGGCGTAATAAGAAGGGAATTAGAAACATATTATTTCTTCTTCTTCATTTTCTTCTACTTATTCTTATTCTTCTTCTGTTTCCTTTATTTATTCTTCTTCTTCGTACACACTCAGACGTATACTTTTCAAAGAAAGCAGTGATAAGCTTGAGACTGTTTGTATCTCCATAGATTTTTTCCAAGTTTTGTTACGGATGACGGTCATATGTGCTTTCTCTGTTCGTCATATTTTGGACATCTTTGAAGCATATAAGAACAAATGTAGAGTGTAACTGTAAAGACATATTTAATAAGGGCTAAGACTAGATGTAAAGACATATTTAATAAGCGCTAAGACTAGATGTAAACAAACTGAGCTGTTGTAACAAAATAGGACAACGTTGTGTCAGTGAAATTATGGCCTATTCTCCACAGGGAGCTAAAGAATAATTATGATTTAAAATTAGGGTTCTTTGATACTCCCTTCACAACTAGTTGCTTTCCAGTACACAAGGTCGTATACTCCCTTCACAACTAGTGGCTTTCCAGTACACAAGGTCGTATACTCCCTTCACAACTAGTGGCTTTCCAGTACACAAGGTCGTATACTCCCTTCACAACTAGTGGCTTTCCAGTACACAAGGTCGTATACTCCCTTCACAACTAGTGGCTTTCCAGTACACAAGGTCGTATACTCCCTTCACAACTAGTGGCTTTCCAGTACACAAGGTCGTACATCGCGGCCCATTTAGTTCTGAATACACGATATGATATAGTCGAAAATGAAGCATAATGTCTGAAATTATCTGTCCATAAGATGTCTAAAGTATATTTGCACTTGAACATGTGTGTGCACGTATATGCAAAAATTAACATTTTTGCGAAAACCTTAGATATTAGAAACAGGATATCCGAAACACATGTCCACTGGGTTTTCCCAAAGCCCTCTTAATATTATAGGACAAGTATATTACAAAATCAGTGTCAACATAAATAACAAACATGTAGGCGGACAGAATTCATTTGCAGTTTGCTATATTCTTAGAAAGAACGGATCAGAATTCATAGTGACAATGGGAACAGTCGCAGACAAAAAAGAGGCTGAGGAAAACAGAGAGAAAATTGTGATAGCATGGCAGTATAACTTCGAAGACAGTGAATGTCGTGCAGAAGACACATAATTTTTAAGGCAATAGACAGTTGTAAAGGGAACTTTCTTTTTTGTTTTAAATAAATTTTTGGCGAGGCGCGCCCCGTTCAGCCTAGACACAGGGTTGGTCGGTTATATAAAGGCGCCTGTCCAAATATAAAAGGCTTTGTGGTCTGTTTACTGATTGTCATCGCAGGAGGCATAATCCACGATGACGGAAGGCTCTCATCTGGATTATCGTCAGAGTTTTGGCGGGATATCGTCAGGGATTCTTCAGAGTATCGCCATGGAGTTATCAGAGTATCGTCAGTCTTTCTTCAGAGTATCGCCAAGAATATCGCCAGGATATCGTCAAGCTTTATTCAGAGTATCATCAAGAGTATCGACATGGTTGTGTCAGAGTATCTTTATACTGTCTTCAGTGTCGCCAGGAATGTTGTAAGGATATTGGTAGAGTATCGTCATGCTTTCTTCAGAGTATCGCCAAGAATATCGCCGGGATATCGTCAGAGTTCTTCAGAGTATCACCAAGAGTATCGTCTTGGTTGTGTCAGAGTATGTTAAGATTTTCTTCAGATATCGCCAGGAATGTAGTAAGGATTTTGGCAGAGTATCGTTAGGGTTTCTTCAGAGTCTCGCCAATATGTCATCTTGGTTTTGGCATAGTGTGTAGTACCGTGAGAGTTTCGTCCAGAGTATCGTCAGGGGTCGACAGGGCAACGTAATTTGCTGTCACAACTTTGAGTAATCAGTTTAAAAATATAATTATCCACATGTGTGTGTGTGCATAAAGAGGGAACCGTTACTTACTTCTGTGGTATGTGATTGTGTGTGAGTAGCGCAATCCGCGAAAATTGGTAATCCTTGTATTATAGGACACACAAATGACTACTTTACGGCCACAAGGCCTTCATCAGGGACAAACTTACGAAAACAGGAGAGAAAGAAAGTGAGAACTCAGTTAAATACATAAAAATTAATAAAAATAACAAGACTCGTAAATGGAAATATCCGATTCCGCTGTCACCGATTCCAGTGTACTCGTTGGGGAGATCATGGGTGATTACCTCTAGATTACCTACTGCATGTGATTGCATGCTGGGTCATAAATAATACAATTCCGCTTCTCAGTTACGCGAGGAAATAATTTGCCGGATATGAGCGAGTTAATTGGAGGAATGATGAATCGGTCAGTGGATTGAATACTGACCAAAAAAGTCTCATTAAGTGATGGCTGAAATAAAAGAAATGAAATGAGTAAAAGCGTATACTACACCTTCTTCTTGTACTGGCAGGGAAGGAAACTGTATTGGGTTGTGTAGCCATGGTGAGACACGCTTCATTCAGCCATGGCTTTTTTAGAGCTCATTAGCCATATAGGAAGTAAAGGACAAAATAACCACAAGGTTAACGATTCACTTTATTATTGTTACTCATGCACTAAAAAGCACGGGCCTGACAACCTCATCATGTACAACAAAGTGCTTCAAAAATCACTGCTGCAGGAGCATGGACATTTTTGGTGCAAGCTTCTTGCAAAGGAATCTCGATGCAGTGGTGGCTCCATGCTCCGTAAGGGGCACAAAGGAAAACGTACAATGCACTAAAAAGGAAAAAAAAAATGTCCATAATGCATAGGGGATGACAAGTTAAATAATTTGTCGTAATACACCCGCCCCTTCAAATACGAAACACACTCCTGCATTCGCTGTTCATTATTTCCCTTACTTTAATCGGTTTATTTCAGCCTTACCTTACATTCGTTTGGTTACTATATAAAATCGACTTGGGTCAGTGTCGGTAAAAATTTGTTAAAATGTACAAAGAAAGGGGCGAGCATACATCGTTTGAGCTGTCTGCGAATAATGGAACATAGTGAATTTGAGGTCAAAGGTTTGAAACACGACTAATATATAAAGCTCTAGTGATGTTAAATAAAAGTAGTTTCAGAATGCGACCTTCACTTTTGAACTCTTGTGTAGCAACAATAAGTACTGAACCCTGAAAAAAGCTATTTTATTATCAACTCCCGTGGTGAAATCACTCAAAGGGGCTGCTGCAGTGTTATGGGCTCGCGGGAGGAAAACAATGTCAGGGACTGGTAGACGTGCTGCGAACAATGCGATCGTTATAAGAGTATAAACTGTGATGGGAATTTGTGGGGGAGAAAAGCTTACATATAAATTCCCTGTCTTGTGGCCAGGAAGTCTGCACACTGGTCAGTATATTTGCAAATGACCAAACTGTCAGAGTTGACACGTGCTAAACTTACATGACCCTTGCCAAGTGGAGTCATACATTTTGGTTTTCGTTATATTTATCTTCCTGTCTAGTTTTTTTTTTCCTTGCGGATTTTACCCTCTTGTAACGAGGTTCGTTTTCTGCCTAGTCTGAAGTCTGTTGATATATATTATTATAATATATGAAAGCGCAGTTTGTCATTCAAAAATAGGTGAACCCTGTTAACTAGAGTACGGCGTTAGATGCTACGTCATGAAACGGACATACGAGTATCTAACTGCTAGTATGATGAGGCCCTGAAAAGGACTTGTCCTGAAATGGACTGCCAGCTTCGCCAACATTGCCCATACCTCTCAGTGTTTAGTGAACAACGGCTATAGTTGAATAAATGATTGTAGAAGTGTATTCACCTTTGGGGCGCTGGTAATAATTTCTTGTTTAAGCAATTGCTATTGTTTACTGCGAATATACAGTAAAGTCAGAGGCGTTCCAAAAGTATTTGGCGTCCTAGGCGGATCCTACCTTTGGTCCCCTCCCCCATAAAAAAACACACTTGCAAGTATATTTTTAACAGTAATTGCTATCATAATAGTGTCGACGGCACCCCCTTCTTGGCTGTCCCCGCACTCCCAGGGCACCCCCATCAATACGCCAATGAGTACAGCGTATTTAATATGCAGCTGACCCGAGCAGGAAATGTCACCTGGGGTTTATGCTCTTCTTTGCGAATGTTTCAGGTCAGAGGTCAGTTATTACTCAGTTAATATCCATCATCTTATGTCATATGTGTCATGATTCATTCCCTACCAAGCCTCTGTACTCTGGGCAAGGGATTAACCAGAAGTGTTAGATGAAAACATTGCCTTTTTAGGCGGGAGGCAGCGATATGTGCATGGGAGAGAGCCATCAGTGGGACACTGTTACTCCATTTTTAATTATTAAACAAAGAGAAATGTTCATTACTATGCTATCATCATCATGGTCGTCATCATCATTATCAAGCACACAAAGACTTAAAAAATGTTTCCGTTAATTTGTGGATAATGTAGCATTTTCTTGTACAGAATAAGGTTGCCAGTCTCATGTATAGCCTTACCTTAATCGCCTCATACGACATGCATGAGAAAGGGTTGAATGTTGACTGATACTGGTTACCAATTCAACGCACACTGCGGCCTTCTTTACCATCCGGGGCGGGGGGGGGGGCGGGGGGGGGGCGGGGTTGGGGGGGGGGGGGGGGGGGGGGGGGGGGGGGGGGGAGGGAGAGAGAGAAATGATGAGTGAAAGAATGATTAACAGCAAATGCGGTCAGTGTCTAGTCTTCATGCATGATTCTTGTCAGAGGTGTCCGATTACGTCAGCGTTCTTGCCAGGTTGGAAGGTTGCGCTCCGAAACGAAACAAAACGTGTTTGAAAATACGCCTATCAAAAAAAAAACTTATTTGTTCACTGTCCAGGCTGTGAGACTCTTGTTTTATGTCACTTGTTTATTGTGTTTTTAATTCTTGTCAACGAGCAGGAGACTCACTGGAGGCCACAGAGATGTGTTTTACTGAAGAATGTTTAGAATATCATGGACGGTTGGAAAGGCTAATGAGGATATTCTGACAAGAGGCCAGTACGGAAAGGAAGCTTATTACTAAGAAGAGAAAGGTGAACAGCGGATAGGATAGTATGGCTCTCTCTTTCTCTCTGTCTGTTTCTCTCTTTCTCTCTGTCTCTCTCTCTCTCTCTCGCTCTCTCTGTCGCTCTGTCTCTCTCTCTCTTCAGGGTAGAAAAGGAACCACTAAATAAGTAGAAAGGAGAAATCAACTTCATTTGGGCATGTTAAGAGAAGAGAGCTGGAATATGTTGTGGAAATAAAATAGATTGAGGCCAGACAGATGAAGACAATGACTTCAATGAGAGAAAATACTGAACATTAACATCGTGGCATGGAAAAACGTATGCTGGAGAGTTACAGAGAAGGAAATGTCGAAATTGGCCTCTTTTCACACAACATGCCTAAGAAAAATGCACCTAATCTTTTGGCCAAATACCATCACTAACCAAGATCTGCTTACTCGTAGCAAGCAAGAGGACATGCACACCATCATAGCTGGCAGACGCTGGAGCTGGGTTGGTCATGTCCTCAGAAGAGACCCTGATGCCATCACAAGAACAGCTATGTTTTGGACCCCTGAAGGAAAACGAAAGAGAGGCCGACCAAAAACAACCTGGCGGAGGACTGTGGAGGCTGAGATGCAAAGAATGAACTAGAGTTGGGGCACTGTACGAAGGATGGCCACCGACCGAGCAAAGTGGAATCAATTTGTTGTTGCCCTACAAGACGCCACTAGGCGTGATGGCCACTGACTGCTTTGACGGTCGGCGGCTAAGGATCAAAGAAGAAGAAGATGGAAAAACGTCTAAAGCAAAACTGAAAAACAGTACCGGAAATAGGAAGTTGTGGAGAGACATGATCGCCTTCGCAACCCTGGTGCTTGAAGCATGGTACTTGAAGAAGTAGGATTATTGTATATATTGTCAGCTATTTTGACTTCAGGAATGACATTTATGTTGCGTGGTATTTATGTATGCTTTAAAGAAAAGAGATGAGAAAGGCAGACAGAGACAGAGACACCAGTGGAAGGAATATTACTCCTTTGTTCTACTTAACGGGCGCGTGACATGAAACTCGAAACAAGTCATACCCCATAATTCGTACCCTGGGTTGGCTCTTGTAACAGTTTGTTTTACATGATGAGGTTGCCATCCCCGTACACAACCTCACATTAGCCGCCCCTTACGACTTGCATGAGGCAGCAATAGTCCTGTCGCTGTCGCCTCAGAGAGTCCAGGGAACTACGTAGAGCATATAATTAATTGTATAACCATAATGTATTTGAAGAGTCACTTTTAACACAGTTTTCTTCTAAGGCGGATTAACATTACACAAACAAATTTGTATCTTTCAAGAAGGATTAGCTAACATGTTTTATCTGTTGCACGTGTTAACAAATGTTTTGTTTGTTTACATGTTAACACAGACTTGTCACAAATGTTTTTGTCTGTCTTTACTTGTGGACATTTCTGTTTCAGGCTGTGATCTATTCAATAAATTTTGTATCAGTTGGCGTTTCCCATTTTTCTATACGTTTTGCTGAGTCAGCTCTTAAATTGTGAGTTTCTGAACAACTGATTCATTTGAGTAAACCTGTTATTTTGTGCGAGAAAAGACAACAATACGTTTTTTAAATATCAGAAGATGCACAGATGTCAATGTGAAGAAAACGAAAGTAGGGGAGGGGAGGGGGCACGTTTGAGGGAATATCGGAGTGGAGACACTAACTAGAAGATTAGGGGGCACAAGACGTAGAGGACAGTGCAGTAACGTATTTAATTAAATAAGAGAAATTACAAGAATTTCCCATCAAACGTTTTTTTGTGTGTCCAAATATTGGCATATTAGGTAGCTGCAGACAGAAGAAACACCCAAGGGCGGATTTCCCGTTAGATATCGTGGCGCAGCGCCGCGTGTATTTCCCGGTGGTTTCTGATGAGACAAAGAAAGAATTGGACTACAACGCCCTCATTCGTGTAGTACACGGCTCCAAACTTACGCCTATGCACGAGGATGGCAACGTAATCACTTAAAACAAATTACTACAGGAACTACCCCTGCAAGAGCTTGTGAATGCTTGATGCAAGTTGTCTGCCATGAGACCAACTACAGGGGTGTGTCTCCATGCTCTATAATTGGCGACTAGGAAAATGATGATGATAACGGCGCCTATAGTGACTAGGGCCTACGAAATTGTTAGGGCCCACGAATGAAGAGAGGGAAGGGGGGGGGGGGGGGGGGGGGGAGAATGATGTTCCTGTTTTAACCCCCTTGGATCGCACCTTTTGAAATAGAAGTGCCTAGGGCATACGAAAACCTAAATCTGGCCCTGGTGACGCCCGATAATAATGAGAACAGAGAGGAGGAGATTGAATTCCCCCCTCTCCAATGAGCATTAACGTCTGTGAGACTGGTTGTATTAATAACGTCTTTCATTGTGTGTGTTTTTGTTTGGACTAGTATGTCTTCGATCTGTCCCTTAAAGTGGCGCCAACGTTTGCTAGGGATATCACTCTGCGTCGTCTCGGTACGCAAGTCGCAGACTCGTGGTATATTTGTTTTGGATGACAAATGGAGGAGTTGAGTACACTGTTCAAGTACTGTATATATCATTGTCACTGACGAATACCGAGTATCAGATAACATTGACCTGACTTGACTTGTCCTACAACTCATGGTCACTGGAGCACTATAAACGATGAGCACGTGACTATTCGTCGCCACTTTTGTCTGTTGATTGTAAATCTGTTTAGTTCAGCTACGGGTAGATTTATGTATTCTTTATATTGGCAACCCATTTCCTTTTCTTTCTGTCTTCTTTTGTATGGTACTGTGCCTTGAAGGAAAATTTGTTTTAGCCCGTGTGTTCTTGACATGTGACCATACTACAGAAGAAGACAGTAGTTGAAATAATTTACGGAAGTTTGGGGAGGAGGGGGTAAGCAGAGAGAAGCGATAAGATGTGTTAGTAACCTGCCAGATTTTGACACGTGAATGGTAGATTGGTAGAAAGATAGATGTAGGTCAACGGGTCATAAATACAATATAGCCATTGGTCCAATTGTCAAATGATTAGTTACTTGTTTGTTTGTTTTAAATTTATTTAAAAATCATTTATTAAAGCACATGCAGTCTTAAAGAAAAAGTGATCTCCAAAGTGCAATACGAAGATAGAAGGTGCAAATATGAAAGGTAGAGAAATGGAAATTCCTATGCCTAATATTAACATCTCATGGAAGATGCTTCACAGAGAGGCTGATACAACACTCCAGGAAATAAAAATCATAATATTAGGTCAATCGTTGTTAGTGAAAGCGATAAACAGTGTTCTCGTGTGTTGCTTTAAATCAGTTCTATATTCCAGCGGTCAGACATGAACAGTGATTAAAACGATGAGGTACACGAGAAATAGGTAACGGAAGAGGTCATATAAAAATAAATAAATAAATATATTTAAAACAATGTTAAAATCAGCGCACACGTCACGACCATGGGGTCTTTGTCAGGAATAAGATATAGGCCTATAAAAAGATGTGAATCGCTGTAGAATATTGCTGAAATATATATCCTGGTCTGCGATCAGACTAGCGTGTGAAATAATGTGCTGTGTAAATAAAGAAGTATATAGGTTACTAGAAGCCACTGACTTGTGGTTTGTAAAGGGGGTGGTGGAAATACCACGGACGGTTAGAAATGTAATGGGAGATTTTTTTGTTGGAGGCTGGAGAAAAAGGAAAAAGCATTGCAAAGATAAAGAGCAGGCAATCAGACTTTGTGGGACATGTTCTGTGAACAGGAAAATTGGAACACTTCGTAATAACAATCAAGATCGAGGGGAAAAGGGAAGAGGAAAATAGAGATACAAAAATATTAGGTGGACTGATAGCATGTCGCACTGTGCAGTTTCCGGGTGTCTATGTGAAGAGACAAAGAAAGAATCGGGATACTGCACAATAAGTTGCAATAGGCAATGAGGTTGTGTACGGGACTTGCAGCTTCTACTAAAATAAATTGTCACAGAAATCACTACTACAAAAGTATGTGATTGCTTGGTGTAGGCTTCCTGCCAGGAACCTGCTGCAGTCAAGAACAATTTTAGACAGATCAATAGATATGTGGTCAGGCCACCAGTGACAGGTAAACATGATGTCTTTGAGAGCCCATGTTGCAACATTATCTTAACGCTTGTCAATAATGGCCAGAGCTGGCCTTAAAAAGCAGGAAAGAAGTGCTACCGCCTAGGGCACAGTGGTCATGGGGGCCACTGAGCGAATGAGAAGACAGTCTTATTTTTTGTAAAAAAAAAAACTCGACTTTTCGTGATGAGTGACACAGTTTCACCCAGACCAAACCACGCATTGTAAATCTTTTATAACAAAACATTAACTTCAAAGAGTGGCGTATGTTTAACTTTCTGTGTTTAGTTGTTAAAGTGGTTTTTTTTTCTGTCCGTGTAACAACTATCTAAAACTATCTGCAATTTTATTCACAAGTCTTACTTAATTTTCCAGTAGACTTTAATACACTTTCGCAGCTACAAGTGTGTTGGGGTAGGGGGTGGGGGGTGTCAAACCACTCACCCCGGGGTGCAGAATGCTCTGAGGCCGGCTCTGGTAACGACAGATAGTTTTGGGCGACAGTCCACTATTTCCTTTTTTTACCATTAACCACCACAGTCAGAAGGACATGTGTTTAATTGAATTGATACTGCGGGTTCTTTAGTACAAAATTATCTTCAAATATTTTAAACTTCGCTAATTATTTAATCCTAGCAGAAGTCACAACAATAAAATGTTAACACAAGATAAAATGTTTACGGTATCATTTGTCTCGATATATTTTGTGGACTGCTAACATTCCGTGTTCGTTAGTCATAGAACCATAGTTGTCTGCCAGATAATAGACCAAATTGAAGTAAGGTCAAAGAGAAATAATAGTTTAAATTTCTGGGACATAGTTCGATTAATTAAAAAAAAAAAGCTGGGTATCGTATGTATCCTGGCAGAATTAGATTACAGAATTATAAAGTCATATGTATTGGATAAAAGATTTGAATGGTATAGTCGTTAGAATGCTTGCTTACCAAGGCAAAGTTATTGGGTTCGAAACCTGGCGGTGTCATGCTCAAATCTACCCAGTTTTAAATGGGTGCTTGACTGTACTTTTGAGTTAGGGAAGAGAAAGGCTGCGAGGAAGGGAACCGACCTCCCCCACCCCCACAAGCTGAAGTTTAGTATATAGAAGTTTCTAACACTTCACTCCCCTACGACAGTCTGTGTTACGGGACTACCTTGACCTTTACAAATGTGATATCAGAAAAGAACCAAAATAAAAAAAGATCCACATTCTCTTCACACATGCGCGCAGACAGCATTTTTTCAACTAAACTATCTATGTATATATAAATATGTGTGTGTATGTGTGAGTGTACACCGCCATTGCAGGAACATGTGACTACTTGGTACAGGTTTCCTGCAAGGGAACGAGCTGCAGTGGTCGCTTCTTGCTCTGTAAGGAGCATAAAGGATGGAGCATAAAGGATGGAGCATAAAGGATGGAGCATAAAGGATAATTATGACTAATTATAGCAGTGGTTCTCAATTATTTTTTGCTCTTGGTCCCCCCCCCCCTTCTTAGCCTCATTGACCTCTGTGCCCCCCCCCCTTTATATCCGCTTTTAGGATCCCGTTACACGCCCATTGAGGCATATTGGGAATATGGTGTTAGGCCCATATTTTCTTGACCGTCGGCACACTAGGGGTGATGTGGTCAGCATCACGCCGACCACCGAAACCTTCACAGAGTTGCTCTGGTACCCAATTCATGAGGCTGGGTCGACCCCGGAGCCGTTTGCGGTCTAAAAAAATCCCACCTCAACTGGGGATCGAACCATGGACCACTGAGCTAGGAAGCCAGTGCACACTAACCACTGCGTTACTGCGGCCCCTATATCCGCTGTTAGCTGAGAAAAAGTACTTTACCATCTTACTGTGGCCCCCTAGAAATATGGTATGGCCCACGCTGAGAACCACTGATCTAGACTAAGATATCGTCATACTGACCCGTCGTATAGAAAGACTATATATAGATATCTAGAATAATCTGGAATCTAACTTTGAGTAGTACATAATAAAGACTCGGCCTAACTAAAGGGCACTTCTCAATGGTTGAAAGGTACGTGCTTCGTATAAACGAGGCAAATATTTAATTTAAATAGTACAAAGTACAAGCGAACGAATATCATTATCAGCATAATGGACAAACTTTGCTACACAGAACGAGCAACCAGACATCCAAGGCAACCGTTGTTGTCATCGCCTGCTGCAAACAAATCACAGCTATTGACTGACTGTTGACTGAGTGTACAACTCGTGTTCATTTTTCTGTTCTTTTCTGAGGGATATCTCGCCTTTGAAAGTGATACCCAAACAATGTTAAATGTCTATCATTCCATTAGTGTAAATGGGGTAATTGTTGTTGTTGGTCTCCCGCTCGATATTTATCTCCCTTTATTATCTCTCTCCAACTGACGAAAGCTCTGTTTTAGTGTTTGCAAGATTACTTGCTATTAAATGTTCTGTAATTTAATTTTAAAATATGTAGTTACTTCATTGCCACCTTCTCTCTATTTTCTCTCTTTCTTTCTTTCTCTCTCTCTTCCTCTCACTACTCTCTCTGTTTCTTCTCTCTCTCTCTCTCACTTGCTCTCACTTTCTCTTTCTTTCTTTCTCTCTCTCTCTCTTTCTCTCTATTTTTCTCTCAATTTCTAACTCTCTCACTTTCTCTCACGTTTTCTCTCTCTCTCTGTCTCTCTCATTCTCTCTCTCTCTCTCAGCCTCTGAGTCTCACTGACTCTGTGTGTTACATCAGTGAATGCAGTATTAACTTTCACCATTGACTGTTGCAGTAACGAAATGTTTCTGTGAAAATATTAACTCACACCTAAAGGTCTTTTATATTTGGACATGCGGCCTAATATAACCGACTAGGTTGAACGGCACGCGACTCGCCAAAACGAGGCAAAATTTTAACCAAAAAAAAAAAATATTAGTGGAAATCATTTTCAGAATTGAGAGGGAAAAAAAAAGGTCGTCATAACCATGTGACAAGAATACATAGATGATTTAGCAGTTTCACACACCGTGCTATTAAAGTGTCTTACCGGCAGATCTCAGTGTAGGAACGAAATCGCTGCTGTCCCACTGAGCTTCCGACGTCAGTCAAAGCAACAAATAGAAGCCTGGAGGGATGCGTTATTTAATGACAGACAGAATGTTTTGGCCTCATTTCTAAAACGTGGCACTTGTATTAAGCCCGAATAGATGTAGTTGTCAATAGGATGATTGGTAGAAGAGTGACAGAAAGTTAAAATAAAAGTCTTAGCCTTAATAGCAAAAAGACAGCAGCAGTGGTAATCTGAAATAAAAATGACTTCTCCAGAATGAACTATCAAAATAAATGAAAGAATTTTACAAGAATTCAACAAAAGATTCAAATACCTAGGCACGTTAATAACATTGGACGGAAGTAGTACCTCAGAGCTATAGAATAGACCAAACAAGAGCGGCGTGCTATAAATTGAAAAGTATTTAATTAAACAATTTTTTTTCACTGGAATTCAGAAATATAGTTCTTCAGTTTTATGTAGAACACAATCCTGACATACGGAAGTGAGACATGGACAATTAATAAACAAGTGGGGAAATCATAAGAGGCCACAGCGATGTGGTTTCATAGAATAATGTTCACAGTAAACCTGGACAGATAATGTTAACAGTAACCTGGACAGATAAAGATGTAATGAGCATGTCATGTCAGAGACCAGGGCGCATAGGAAGCTTATTACGTGTACGTGTACTTCTGTTAGAAGAAAACAGTCCACGTTCTCTGGGCATGCTATGAAAAGAGGAAAGTTGGAAAATGTCGTAACAACAGCAAATATAGAAGGAAGAAAGAGATAAGGAACGGCAACGAGAGAAGATACGGGGACAGTTTGACACCATGACATGGAAAGAAGTCACCAACACAACTGATAAATAATACTGGAGACAAGGCGCTGTGGATAGACTTGATCGCCTACGCCACCAGCCATGGTACTTGAAGAAAAGAAGATAAACAGAAACAAAAAAATGTGTACTAAAGTCATCAGGGCAGTTGGGTCATCATCATCACCCTGCTCATCAGTTATAATAAATTGAAAATTATTTATAATAATAATAATTATTAAATGTTTGTTTATTTTCAGCCCACCCGCTCTCGTGAAGGTCAAAGGCGACGCACAGCTCTGGTAACTTACAATCCGAACCTGTCAGGAAACAGCCTGGATTATGATGACCTTGGTACAATGAATGACATTGAGGTTTCTTCCTTCCAGAGGGGTGGCTTTTCAAGGACAAGCTTACCTGTAGTTCGAAGTGCATCTACTTCTCTGGAGAGACCTTTAGGTAGGTACCAGATTACCTGTCTCGTTCCAGAGTCAGAAAGTATTCATCTTAAATATCACATTCCATAGAGACAAAAATGCTTATTTACTGAGAAAATAACCTCTGGACCATGAACTTGTTAACAGACCTTACAATTTGTGTCTGAAGTCAGATCGTTTCTAAAACACACACACAGTCTAAATTTGTCTGTACGGCTCAGAACTTTTCGGGGCTTTATTCATCATCATCATACTTTTCGCTCTGCATGAAGCCACCCTGGCAGCTGGGCCCCTTGTAAGAAGCCTGCAACAAACATTAAAATGTTGTTGTAGCAGTGGTTTCTGTGGTAGTTTATGTTTGATGATGATGTTGCCATCCTCATGCACAACCTCATATTAGTCGCCTGGTACGACATGCATGAGGGAGCAGTAGTGCTATTCTTTCTTGTCTCCCCCCGGGGCTCAGTGTGGAGGGGAGAGAAGAGGAATATAATTGACGTTATTAGGGACAAAAAGAGCCGTGAGTGGGTACCTCACACCGCTGTTGAGTTAGGAAGGTAAAGGCAGTGAGGAAGGGAACCAGTCACCACATGTCATAAAGCTGAGAACTAGATTGGTGAAATCTCTGACACGTTACACCGCTACGACAATATCTGCAATACGATGGTGAAATCTCTGGCACGTCACACCGCTACGATAATATCTGCAATAGGACATACCTTTACAGTTTGTTTACCCTGTGCATTATCAGTTGCGAATAACACATTGCGTATTACCGGGCTGTTCTGTATAAGAATGTTTAGATTGTAATACAGCATAGTTACATCATATAGCAGTTTAACAGTCAATGCATTTTTCAGTTGCTTTGAACAGTATAGATTATGTGCGCCTGTGGAGAGGACAAACAGTAGAACACGTACTCCAAACCTGTTGGCTGCACGAGAAGTGCAGGATGGCAGCGCGTCCTTCAACACAGTTGAGGGAGAAACTGTATGGTGACGACAGAAGCCTGAGGCGAACATCCAGCTTTATAATTGTGGTCATTTGACAGCGAAGGAAGAAGAATAATAACAGTACAGTGTAAGACCTGGACTTGCCATTAGGGACCGGATTACAAATATGTAATAAATATATGACAGGACCTTCTTGTTTAGCCTCATGCGTACCTCTAGCTTACCTCATGTAGTTCTATGGAGATCTGTTATGGAGATCTGTTATGGAGATCTGTTATGGAGATCTGTTATGGAGATCTGTTATGGAGATCTGTTATGGGACAGAGGGCGAATACTGTTTCCTCAGACAACTCGTAAGAGGAGAGTTAAATGAGTATGTACATGAGGGCTGGCAACCACATTGTGTAAAACAGATTGTTACAGAAGTTACCACTGCACGCGCACATGCGTGTAATTAGGGGGAGGGGGGTTATTGCAAAGGGGCCAGCTACAGTGGTGGTGCCATACTCCGTGGGGACCAAACAGGAAAGTGATGATGATACATCTAGGTCAGGGGTTCTTAACATGGGGTCCATTAACCTTTTAGGAGTCCATGAATGGATTCTATGAGGTCCGTGAATGGATTCTGTGGGGTCCGTGAATGGATTCTATGAGGTCCGTGAATGGATTCTGTGGGGTCCGTGAATGGATTCTATGAGGTCCGTGAATGGATTTTGTGGGGTCCGTGAATGGATTCTATGAGGTCCGTGAATGGATTCTGTGGGGTCCATGAATGGATTCTATGAGGTCCGTGAATGGATTCTGTGGGGTCCGTGTACATAACCTAAAACTTAAAATTCAGTTTTTTAAAATTAGTTTATGTAACTTTTTTCCAAGAAGGGATCGAAAATCTTCACCAGACAAGCAAAGTGCCTTCTTCAGACAATCAAAACGGTCCATGACACAAAAAAGGTTAAAAAAATCTTACGGGTACAGTTTAAATTTCGCAGTCCACTACTGGCCGAGCGAATTAAAGAAAAGGCAAAGGAATAAACAACCTGTAGCGACCCACTTTTATCCTTTACTGTACTGTGTCAGTGACGGCCTAAACATGGTAAGTTTAAAATGTGTCACTATATTAAAACAGTTGACTGGCCCATAACTTAGTTGTTTTAAGTTGATTGAATCGATACGTCACTGTTCAGCATCCGACACCTGCCCCCTTTTAATTATTTTCCTTACTTTAATGACATTCTTTCTACTGTACTTATCCTCTCTCTCTCTCTCTCTCTCTCTCTCTCTCTCTCTCTCTCTCTCTCTCTCTCTCTCTCTCTCTCTCTCTCTCTCTCTCTCTCTCTCTCTCTCTCTCTCTCTCTCTCTCTCTCTCTCTCTCTCTCTCTCTCTCTTTCTTTCTTTCTCTCTCTCTCTCTCTCTCTCTCTCTCTCTCTCTCTTTCTTTCTTTCTCTCCAAACCTGGTTCCTCCGATAATAGTAACTTTAGTAACTATAGGCCAATCTCTCTATTATCATCGCTATCCAAACCACCGGAAAAACACATACATAAAATAACACTACAACACCTAGTTAACAACGACTTGCTAATTGATAGTCAGTCGGGGTTTAGACCTAAACATTCATGTCACACTGCTCTAACTAAGATAATATACGACTGGCACCTAAATATTAACAACGATAACGTGTGGGGCAGTCTTTGTAGACTTTAAAAAGGCATTTGAAATGATAGATCACGCTATTTTAATTAGAAAACTAGAAACATCAAAAGTAAACTTTCAACTGGTGACAATAATTAAATCATTCCTGTCAGACAGAAAACATGTAGTTTCTTACAATAACTCCTATTCAAACCCAGCAGTAATAAATACAGGCGTTCCTCAGGGTTCTATACTTGGTCCTCTACTTTTTGCCATATACATTAATGACCTTCCACTACACATCAAGCACTCCTCCTGTGACCTGTTTGCAGACAACTGTACTGTTTACAAGAGTGATAAAAGTTGTAACACACTCGAACTTTCGTTACAAAAAGATACAGATAATCTGATTAAGTGGAGCAACGGAAATCGCATGCTAATAAATATCATTAAAACAAAATGCATGTTAATATCAACTAGACAAAAATTAAAAAATTCAGAGAAAACAACACTTTAGATCTACATTGGTACCTCACTAATTAAAAACGTTAATGAACATAAAACTCTAGGTATAGTCGTTGACCAGCATCTAAATTGGAACTCACATGTACATGCACTGACCAAGCAAACGGCACAGAAAGTTTACCAGTTAGCTAAAATCAAACATTTCCTAGATGAAGACTCACGAAAATTGTTCTGTGTATCTCACATACAAAGAGAACTTGACTATTGCTCCACAATCTGGGATGGTTGCTCAATGTCCAACACAAAGAGACTCCTTTCACTACAAAAGCGTGCAGTGCGCCTAACTCAGTGTGTAGATCTATATAACAATCTCCAAATACTGCCCTTAAGAAAGCGCCTTCTATTTAACAAATCTAAATTTGTTCACAAAATCCTGTCACATAATGCTCCAACATATCTGTGGCCAATGTTCAAATACAACGAAAGACGCAGTCAACGCTTTAACAAATTGCAAGTGCCCAAGCCTAGGCTTGACTTATTCAAGAAAAGCTTAGCGTACTCTGCTGCTCATCTTTGGAATTGTCTTCCACATAACCTAAGAAACAACCTCAGTCACTATTCAAACAATCGTAGACTTTTCGAATACTTTATTAGTTCTGATTACATGCCCCCCTAATCGAATTATCCTTTATTATAATGTCAACTGTAGGTTCTAATGACGATGTTTGTCCTTTTCAACATATTTTATGTCATGTTTATAAGTAGTTAATGTTAATATGAGTGTGCTATTTTATTTTACTTTACAACGTTGAATTCCTTGACATTGATATGTAAAATTCATGTGAGAATAAATGAATTCAGTATGAAAGGTGAGAGAAAGGAAGGCAGAATGTCAGACGGGCCTGCGTGTCCAATTCTCAACCCTTTGAAAATAAAGTTCGTTCTCTGTCTGTCTGTCTGTCTGTCTGTCTGTCTGTCTGTCTGTCTGTCTGTCTGTCTGTCTGTCTGCCTGTCTCTCTCTCTCTCTCTCTCTCTCTCTCTCTCTCTCTCTCTCTCTCTCACAGAGCCAGGAGCCATTGGAGTTCGGGTGTTATACTTTTTTTTTCCCTTCAAAACTGGTCTGTTAGTATTTGTTCATGTTATGTGAAAAATCAAGCGAAATGCCAATCGTATGTTCTCACACATATATAAAACTGATAAAACGTGATTTTATCTTTTCCCGTCATGCTTGGACAAATGTCTGCAGTTTCATCACTATCATCACACTTCAACTTGTCTAGGAGCATAGGCTTTCAACAAACTCGCGCCAAGTCTTCCTGTCACGTGCACTCAGCTCCAGGTCTTTCCATATCTTCCTCGTCATGTTTACTTCTGTCTCCAGTTCTCTCCTCTGTCTCCAGTTCTCTTCTCTGTCTCCAGTTTTCGATCTACCTGTGTTTTATTGACCCCGGGCATTCTATAACAAGAACTGTCTTGTAATTCTATCAACAGGTTTCTTCAATGTACGACCTATCCGTCATCAGCGCCTTCTTCTAATCTCTTGTTCCATTGGCACTTGTCTGCCTTCTCTCGTCATCTGTTCCACATTAGTGATTTTGTCATACCACTTCAATCTTTCTATTCCATCTCCGCTGTTTTACTTATCCATAAACTTTGCATTCTGTTATTTACGCATGCTCCTCCCTGTTAAATGAATTATGAAATTTATTTCATAATTCACTGTTTCAAATTCCAGTAGAATATTTTGAGCACAATGTTTCCTTGATCTGGTCATCCTTCTGGATTCCACCCTGTTATGGGCTTTTCACTGATTTAAATGGGTTAGTCTAGTATTATGTTTCGTACAATTATTTGATCGTCTGTTCTATGTTCCACCCTGTATCGATATTGATTACAACCATGGATTCTTTTAATACTTCTTTCAAGTAATTGCATTTTAAACGTGCTTTCAATAAAAGTTCATATATATTTAAATGACCGCGTTATATTGTTTCATTTCGTATTACCAGTGTGACAGCGCGTGTATTCATTTGAAGGTCAATGGTCATTCTTCATAAAAACAGTCATAACTGGAACCTTCAATACGTTACTGAATAAGACCAGTTTTTGACGACATAATAATTTAATAAGGATTCATTCTTCCATCATGAATCAAAGACACTACTTAATATAGTTTACATCAAGAGCACTGGATACATTATAGCGTGGAGTCTATATATTTCACAGACATTGCATGTCCGATACATTATCGTTATAATTAACGTTTGATTATATTTCAACCAACACTGTTTGGCATAATTCTTGTATTTATACAGAATTAAACATTCTGCTAGTTCTTTTAGATACACTGTCTAATATATAAATTTACTTTGGCATTCAAAGCCAGGCTGAATCAGCACTACATATTCTAACTGCGTTTCATATTTTACGACTTACGTTAATCATAAATTATTGCGGCTAATATTGCCGTATTATAGTCTTATATTTTAAGACTCAAGGGTCCTTATACATTCTTTATTTCTGCTTTAAATATAACTTTCTAGTTATACACTATCACATTTGAGTGGTTATACCACATCTTTAAAACACTTGGCTAAGTGGCCATGCCACATATTTTGAAACACTGCAATTTGCCTTGAAGGCCACACAAAGGCCCGCAGGCCACACAACGACTCTCGTTACTATGTCTAACGCGTCATGCATCGATATATGCGATCTATTTCATTTATTTATTCAGCCGAAGTGTTTCATGGTGCAACCATCCGAATCGAGCTCAAACCCAGATGCTTGCAAACCATGCAACAATCCTCAACACACCCATAGCCTAGCAGTTGTGGCAACGGTGTCGTGGTTTCTTCTGAGAACATACAAACATCACTCGAAACCAAAATATGAAACGGCAGAAGCCAGCTTGTGCCCATCTTTGAAGATTGGACAAAGTTGCGACAAGTTCTAAATATTTTATGGAAGCCTTTGTGAAAGGATTCTAAAGTGGTTTTCTGAAAACCAGCGTAACCAAACTGTTGCTTCAGAAAATCTAAGTATTTTTCATCGGCAGGGGATGGAGATTGATTGTTACACTACTAATCACTGTCATGTAGACGATCACTCAGATGTTCTTAAATTACAAGAGGTTTTGATTGGTTTGTTAATATCTAACAATGAAGTGCAGCAAAAGAAACTTAAGTCAAGAAGGCGAATCATCGGAAAACATTCCACACTGGAGCAGTGACAAGGAAAGTGAAGAAAGATATTATGGAGTGATTGAAAGGTCACTTCCTGTTTTTAAAGTCTTACTTCTTAGCGCGTAACCAACTAATTTATATGAAACAAACGTCAAAGTAAAGAAAATTAACTGCTATTATATAAAATAAAATACCATGTCACATTATAATTACAGCTCAACGTGAGATTCACATCGCGATTTCATAGCAGGCGTCAAGTATTGTTTATTACTGTAATGTCATTTGTTGGCTAAATTAGATTAGATTGTATTTTGTTTCTGGAAATAAAATAAAACGTACTAGTAAGATTATGAAAGCCTGAGATTATTGACTGAAATGTGTATTTATTTCATAATAACATTAAGCAAGGGTTGTTTGTTGGGACTGTCTTGCCCCAAGCGGCAAATTACATTGTTACGCCACTGCAAGGAAGCCCTGGCGCGACAGATGAAAGGAAAAAACAAACAAACTCATTTAAGGTTACCAGTAGTGACGTATTCCAAAAAAATGGTTGCTTCTTTATAACACGGAACTAACTTATTGAAATTGTCCGGGCCTGATCTATCCTTTCTGGAACCTGTCTGTCTTTATTTTAACTGAAAGTTGTCGGCCTTTGTTTTTATTTTGATCGAAATTTATCCGCCTTTTAATTGGTTAATTTATTGTTTCTTACTATCCCAGGTTTAGTTTTCCTTGTCTATGGAGACCAAACTAAGAAGTCTTTGCTGCCAAATGAAATTACTACACTGGATACAGTCCGGGCTTTATTTGTCCGGGCCTTTCCTGACCTTACTCTGGAAGTCCTGGAAAATCCTCGTAAAAAGATTTATCTGCTAGACCCGGCCACCAACATTTACTTTCAGCTGGAGGACTTAGCGTAAGGATATAGTTTGTACATAATTGTTATTTTAACATAATGATATAGTTTGTACATAATTGTTATTTTAACGTAAGGATATAGTTTGTACATAACTTATTTTAACGTAAGGATATGCGTAATGATATAGTTTGTACATAATTGTTATTACAGAGGCTTAGAAATCTGAAGCCCTGTGGTGTCTCCGAGGAAACAAAAAATATAATTAGGCTACTACTGTTTCCTGGTAATCTTTACATTTAGACTACTAAATTACAGTCACCTCCCCTTGGTGTGATATCAAACTCCACAATTCTCGCCGTTTGTACGTCGGTCACATCTAAGGGATGCAACTGTGGTTTAAAGCTAGACATTAATTGTATTGTTTCCCTTATATGTACTCTACCGAAAGTAGTAATACTCAACGAAGAAAAGTCGGTGAATTGTGCAACACAAAGTGAGTGACAGTGATCTATGAATAAAATGTAAGTTTTTCATTGTAGAACCCAGTTTCATTCCGGAAACGGATTTAACTCATCATTTTGTTAAAAGTAACCTTAAAATGTAAGTTTTTCATTGTTTCTTCAAGACACAATTTTAATTTAAAGTATTACAGACTTATTGTTGGAGCTACTCGCTGGAAATGAAACGGTTTATTAGAGCATAGATACCATGATTTCCGATGAGCCCAACGACGCAGTTAATTTCCCAACTGAATTCCGTAACGAGCAGTGCCCATCAGGAATGCCACCGCATCTGCTGAAATTAAAGGTTGCTGCATGTATCATGCTATTGCGAAATCTGAACGCAAAAAACGGACTATTAAATGGCACGCGTTTGGTCATAAAAGTCTTGCACCGGAATTCCATTGATGCAGAAATTATCACTGGCGCAGTTTGCCATTTAGGATGCGACGTCGTCAATTCCCAGTAATTTTAGCATTTGCAATGACAATCAATAAGGCGCAAGGACAATCTTTTGATCACTTAGGTGTTTTCTTTCCTGTTTTCGGACACGGCCAGCTCTATATCGCCCTCACCCGAGGAACAAATCATGAAAACTTGAAAGTTTTTGTTAAAAACACTCTTTATCAGGGAACATTCTTTGAAACAAATCCACGCACTTTCACAAAAAATGTTGTCATCAAATAACTTTTATATTGAATTAAAAATATTTAAAAAATATATTAGTTTTGATTACTTCCGGGTTATTGCTAGTACTGTAATATTTACAAAGACTAAGACAAACATTACCAACGGGCTGATCACCCGTTTGCCAGTCACTTCGATTACGGAAACAACAGCAAATGGATTGATTTGCCGTTGCCCTAAAGACGCCAATAGGCATGATGGGAAACAATGGCAAAGAAAACCTATCTGCTGTTGCCCTAAGACGCCACTAGGCGTAATGGCCACTGACTGCTTTGACGGTCGGTGGCTAAGGACGGAAGAAGAAGAAGAAGACAAACATTACAAGGGGAGGTCACTGTAATTTACTATTCTAAAGGTAAAGATTGCCTGTTCCCACATTCATCTCATATGAGGTTACAAATATAAGGTTATACTAATATGGCTGGCAGCAATATCGTGTAAAACTAATGGCTAAATGAACCACTTCTGTAAGAGCACACAAATACTTTAGTGCAAGCATCACGGGGAACAGCTACAGTGGTGATCTGTTTATTTCATTGGGAGAAAAAAGGGAAATAATTATAATGGTGTTACATGTTCTACAACTTTTTCTTATGTTTGATCTATATACATGTGTTTCAAAATTGCACAGTCTTGTAGATATGTGTCATGGGGCTCTTATACAAGCTCAGTGTATAACATTTTACACGTATTAGTATGAAGTTTTTCATTGTTATGTGAATGTATATATATTATTACGGTTGGGATCTTTAACGAATCAATTAATCATTTAAAAATTTTTTTAAATCCATTAATTGATACAACAAATTTTAACCAATTATTCCATTTTTTAACAATGTTTATGTTTTTTGCTTAAATGTGAGAGCATTTGCTATGTTAGAGGTTTGTGATGTGGAATTTGGCAAGTATGGTCAATAATAATAAATTGTTTGGTTGAAACTTTTCAGTATTTTCATTATATTTTCAGGACAATGTTGTTTTATAACAAGCAATGTATATATATATATATTCAATACCATAATACCCGCCGTACGTACGTCACTCGGTCAGTCACATTTTACACACTGTCATTTGCGCACTTATTCTATTTTCGAGAGAGTACATTAACTTTCGCCCACAGCTAAGGGGGTGCAACTGTGGTTGAAAGTTAAACAATAATTGTATTGTTTCTCTTATATGTACTCTCCCGAAAATAGAAAAGTGCGCAAATGACGGTGTGCATGAACAGTTTGACTATGGAAAGTCAAGATTTTAAAAGATGCACGGACAATTACGAGACATGTCATAAAAGAAATGTTAGTTATTTAGTTAAATTACGTTCCAATAGATCATTCTCACTGCTCCACATGTCATTTAGGAAGGTTACTCCATGTCTTCATATTTAATACATCCATATAATTTTCACTACAAATATCTAATGACAGTTGCCAGCAATGAAATGACCACAGTGATAATAGTACCGTCTGTAATACATGTAACCAAAACAACACACTATACTTTTTCCAGGGACATCAAAGATCGTTCTGTGCTGAAATTACATGACACCGATAATGATCAACCTCAGAAGGTCAAAGAGCGACAAGAAGTCAGGGGTCGCACTGTGCAGATGCCAGCATCAAGATCTCACTCTCGACTAGTCTATGGGGAGGTACCTCCAGGACATAATGAAGTGATTGGCATTTTGTTTCTCTCGCTTTTATGGTCTCTTTAATAATAATGAAACACAGCACCTGCCTAGCATTTTCCAAATGTATAACTGTCATTCTCATCTTCTCATTGTTTTTAGTCTACCTGCTGCAGGTAATCCTTACCTCCACACTCTCCTCTTTCCTTGCGGGTAAATCTTTAAGGCCTGTTTGGCTATGGTTTAATGAGTGCTTGAGAATATTAGGTGTCTAATTCCACTTTCTTTTGACTTATTAGAATTTTATTATTATTCATCATCATAATTCCGTTTTGGTCCCCGTGAAACATAGGGCTGAAACAGTTGCTCTCCATCAATTTCTATTCTGGGCTGTCTTTTTCAGCTGTGCCCAAGTCATTCCAATTTCCTTTACCTCCTCTTCTACTGTTCAAGTTCTATTATTATTATAATTTACTCATTCAGCTTCCAAATGTGCAGCTCAGTATCCATAGTAGCAGGAGATGGACAAAACAATGAAATGGATTGTTAAGCCTGGTGAAGTATGTCGTGGGTTTTTCCATCAGGCAGTTTTGGCAGCTATTAGAACTTACTTAGAACTCCTTGAAACGTGCTTGCTAAAGGGGCTCTAGTGCATGTAAAACAGACTTAGCAAACTAGCTGAAGAACTTTATATTGCTGTTAGAGAAACAAAATAAAGTTTATGAATAAAATCAGATTTAGACATGAAAAGTAATACACAAAAAGCTAGAGCAAAGGAGATCATTATATGGACTTCTTCTTCTTCTTTGATCCTTAGCCGCCGACCGTCAAAGCAGTCAGTGGCCATTACACATGGTGGCGTTTTGTAGAGCAACAACAAATTGATTCCACTTTGCTCGGTTGGCGGCCATCCTTCGTACAGTGCCCCAACTCTGGTTCATTCTTTGCATCTCAGCCTCCACAGTCCTCCGCCAAGTTGTTTTTGGTCGGCCTCTCTTTCGTTTTCCTTCAGGGGTCCATAGCATAGCTGTTCTTGTGATGGCATCGGGGTCTCTTCTGAGGACATGGCCAACCCAGCTCCAGCATCTGCCAGTATGATGGTGTGCATGTCCTCTTGCTTGCTCCGAGTATATGGACTAATCAGATTTAAATATAGAAATATTGACAGAAAGCTAGAACAAAGAAAATCATTATTTAGACTAATTTAATCAGATTTAGACATGGAAATATTAACAAATACAAAGGGAAGAGTAATGACCACTATACAGACTGATAAAATCAGATTTAGACCTGGAAGTTTTAACAGACTAAAAGCTGACAAAGACTGATAGACAAAAATTAAAGAGGTGTGTGATGCTTACCAAGGCAACAAATCTCTCACACACACAGACAGAGTTTCCCTCTCATGACATTTAATATCATGATTGAACATCAAAGTAAAAAGCAAAGTAAGTAAGTATATTTTCTTGATGAAACACTGTTCTTATTTTTAGATATGAGTATCAAATAATCCTAACTAAGGCTTCCTGTCATTAAAAATGTATTGAAAGGAGACTGTTGTTTATATGCATGCTTTAGTTAGGATTATATTAACATTTTAAAAAACGCAACTGGACAATAACACTTGGGTGTTATGACTAGTTGCACACACAGCCCCCCTCCTCAAGTTTAAAGGAAATCAAAGGGCACAAACAATGTGGAGAATAACAAACACAACAACTAAAAACCTATAGACTTTCATAATAGTAGGATAGAAGTGGTATGACAAGACCAATAATGTGGAACTAATGACAAGACCACTAATGTGGAACTAATGACAAGATCACTAATGTGGACCTAATGACAAGACCACTAATGTGGAACTAATGACAAGACCACTAATGTGGAACTAATGACAAGACCACTAATGTGGAACTAAAGACAAGACCACCAATGTGGAACTAAAGACAAGACCACCAATGTGGAACTAATGACAAGACCACCAATGTGGAACTAATGACAAGACCACCAATGTGGAACTAATGACAAGACCACTAATGTGGAACTAATGACAAGATCACTAATGTGGAACTAATGACAAGACCACTAATGTGGAACTAAAGACAAGACCACCAATGTGGAACTAATGACAAGACCACCAATGTGGAACTAATGACAAGACCACCAATGTGGAACTAATGACAAGACCACCAAGAAAACTGCCAGTGAAACAAGAAATGAGAAAAAGATACTGGAGATGGATAGGACACACATTGAGAAAACATGTTGATAGCATTACAAGGCAGTCCTTGTTCTGGAATCACTACTGTAAGAGAGAGGTAGATGAAGACCATGAAAAGAGAACTGGAGACAGACATGAATGGGATGAAGAAAATATGGAAAGACCTTGAGCTGATGGCATGGGACAGGAAGGCTTGGCATAAGTTTTTTAAAGGTCTATACTCCTTTGGAGTTGAAAAGTGAAAGAAGAAAGGGAAGAAACAGTTGTCTGACATGAGGACCTGTTCTGATGACCAGATTAGCTCCTCCTGTAATGGTCTGTATAGTTTCTTATCATTTTTTGTTATAAATGCCTGCTTGTAAAAGTGATAATGGTGTACAAATATAATTGTCTTTTTTCCAGTTCATAAAGTCCCAGTCAATGCCCCCACAAGCTGCTCATGGCTATCAGGAATTGATGCAGGACCAGCGCAACCAGCTGGAGCTGGAGAGAAGATCTAGGTCAAGGACGCCAGATCCTGCTGACCGGTCACATAGATCACTGTCAGCAGGATCATCTTCCAGACAGAGGTAGGAAATCCATATCAGGTCATCACTTTTGTGTAAATGTGATCATATGACTTTTCCAAAGAACGCAAGTTAAGTTAAATGTATTGAGTTGTTGGTTCAGCTGTGTTTAGGCTCCAGTTGGTGAATGTCTGTAACTTCTTGGCTGCATATTGGTGACTTTAATGCAGACTGGAAAATTAGATAACATCAAGATGGTAATGGAAAGAATGAATGTAAATGTATTAGGGCAAAGGGAACAATGTTCATAATCAGATTGACTACTTACTAATATGCAGAAGTAAAGAGAACTGCAAAGAAGAAGTGGATGACAGATGAAATTTTAAAACTGATGGATGCAAGAAGGAAGCAAAACAACGAAGAATATAACAGACTAAATAAGGAAATAGTAAACAAATGTAAAACAGCAAAAGAAGCGTGGCTAAACCAGAAATGCAGAGAGCTTGAAGCGTAGAACCGAAAAGACACAATATCTATGTACAAGCAAATAAATGAGTTAACAGGCAGAAGGACACAAACAGTCAGTGGCTGTTTGAAATCAAAAGAAGGAACATTGTTAATGGGTCATGAGAACATGATAGAAAGGTGGACAGAATACATCAAGGAGCTGTATGATGATGAAAGACCAGATTTGAACAACCAGGACAGTTGTGATGGACCTCCAACACTTGTGGTAGAAGTAAAAGATGCCAAGCGCCACATGAAGAAAGACAAATCGCCTGGACCAGATAATGTAACAGTTGAGGAAACTGAAGCTTTGGGAGAATTTGGAGTAGAAGTGATAACAAAACTCTTAAATAACATCTACAACAGTGGTCAAGTACCTGATGATCTGCTACAATCCATATTCATAGCTTTGCCAAAGAAACCTGGAGCCATGGAATGTGAAGAACATCGCACCATTAGTCGTATGAGTCATGTGACCAAAATATTATTACGAATTATCATGAGAAGAGGGAGACATAAAATTAAACCAGAAATCAGTGATGAACAGTGTGGATTTGTAGAAGGTAAAGGCACAAACAATGCTATATATATTATAAGAACATTAATAGAAAGAGCCATAGAGGTGAAGACAGATCTGTACTTGTGCTTTATAGATTACACTAAGACATTTGACAAAGTGAAACATGAAGAAATTATCAAAATGTTAGAAAGCATAAAACATTGATGGAAAAGACTTGAGGATAATAAAGAACATGTACTGGCAACAAACAGCAGCTGTAAGAATAAGCAGCCAAATAGGAACATTTCAGCAAGTAAAAAAGGGTGTCAGGCAGGGATGTGTGCTGTCACCAGATCTGTTCAATCTGTAAAGTGAAAATATAATGAGATCTCTATAGGACATGCCAGGAATATCATTCGGCGGACATAATATAAACAACTTGAGATAAGCTGATTATACAGTCTTAATAGCAAAAAGTGAAAAGGAGCTGCAGGAAATGGTTGATACAATAGTGATAGAAAGTGAAAATAAAGGGCTTAGCCTTAACAGCAAAAAGACAGAAGTAATGGTCGTTTCAAAGAAAAGGGCTTCCCCAGAATGCACAATCAAAGTAAATGGAACCGTTTTAAAACAAGTCAATAAATTAAAATACCTGGGAACATTAATAACAATGGATGGAAGATGCAAATCAGAACTGAAGAGCAGAATAGTTCAGGCAAAAGTAGCATTGTATAAAATGAAGAGTATTTTACACAACAATTCTTTGTTATTGGAAGTAAGAAAGAGAGTTCTTCACTGTTATATAGAACCAATCCTGACATATGGGAGTGAGTCATGGACAATTAATAAACAAATAGGGAAGGCACTGGAGGCAACAGAGATGTGGTTTTACAGAAGAATGTTAAAAATACTGTGGACAGCCAAAAAGAGTAAAGAGGATGTTCTGAAAGAGGCCAACACGCAAAGGAAACTTATTTCACAAGTTAGAAAGAAACAATCCACTTTTTTTGGGCATGTTATGAGAAGAGGAAAGCTAGAATATATCGTAACAACAGGTAAGATTGAAGGAAAAAGAGATAGGGGAAGACAAAGAGAGCAAATACTGGACAGTTTGACATCGTGGAATGGAAAGAAGTCAACAGCAGAATTGATAAATTGTACTGAAGACAGGAAGTTGTGGAGAGACATGATCTCCTATGCCACTAGGCACGGTACTTGAAGAAGAAGAAGAAACTGTGACATCAAATCAAAATTGTAGCTGAGTGCGTTTTTTAAATGCATTGTGCCATATTAAACTTTAAAAGTGTTCATTTGTAGGCTCCTTAAACATTTGCTTTGAAATAAAATTGAATTGAAAATCTTTCTTAACTTTTTGTTTTAAAAATTCTCTGATACATAATTTATAGTATACACATACCATCAGAAAACATGCTAAGTGTAATGTTCCACAGTTCTCTTGTTACATTTAAAGAATTTAGGGCAAGTTCCATAATGTACTGAGAATATCAATGGAGGACAACATGAAAATGACTGGGCTTAAGTGGGGGCAGTTAGAGAGAGTTGCCAAACTGTGGCATAGATGATCTGTGCTTTAGATCCTGCAGTGCCGGAGCTACATGGTTAACCTCCAGTGGCAGCAATTTTGAGTTACACTGGGAGGTCTTAAAACAGCCCATGCCACTCATAGCACAAGATCCCCATCAAGGCCAGCTCCTTGACGTGGAGATGGGGCTCAAGTACAGCCATCAGCGGCTGAAAAACCAAGACTGGCCAGGCCCTCCTAGACTCGAGCAAGACCACAGTCTGCCCTAGCAAGTCAAGGTGCTGAAGACGGAGGCAACCAGCCAAGAGGCGCACCACAGCAATCAGGATGCCACGCATTAGCGCTATGGGAAGTATGCCTATATCTGCAAAACGTTATGGCACTCGCCCTGTGACGGACACCCAGGCAGGCGCAGTGCCGGGCCCTCTGCCTCGGAAGGGCCCAACCCCTACTACTGGGAGTCCTTCTCAATTGCCCCGGGGAGCCAGGAGGCATGAGAATAGAGCTACTGGCCAAGCAAAGAAAAGACCATTTAAAATAATGCACTGGAATGCTGAAGGCGTCAATAGTAAAAAAGACGGCTACAGCAAAAAATTAGAGCTCGAAAATATCTTGAATGAAGAGCAAGTAAATGTATGTTGCTTGCAAGAAACCCACCTCAACAAAAACATAGCCTTCAAAATCAGAGGCTACCAGTGCTACCGATCTGACCGAATAGACAGGCGAAAAGGTGGAATACTGACACTCGTGAGGAATAACATCAGTGCATGTCAGCTTGAAACATATATGGAGGGGGCGGAATACCAGATGCTTCATCTCAGGACAGAAAGTTCAGAATTCCACCTGCTCAACTACTACTGTCCGAGCGACCGCCCACTGGCACTAGATACAATCCCAGCAAAAGAAAGACTGATTGTATGCGGAGACTTCAACAGCCACTCACAGAGCTGGGGCTATGATCACATGGACAGGAGAGGTGAGGAGCTTGAAAACTGGCAGGATGACAATGGGCTTATCCTGATTAACCAGCCAATCGACCCACCAACCTTCTACTCGAGATCATGGCACACCACCTCTACACCAGACCTGGCATTCCACTCACCCAGCTTGGAGTGGAACACCACACGCGTTGTAGGGAAACAACTTGGAGGCAGCGACCACCGGCCAGTCTTCCTAATTGTGGAAAATGAACTTGTCAAGGAGAGCAGCACTCTCTCTAGGTGGAACTACAAGAAGGCAGACTTTACAATGTACCAGCACCGTACTAGTATACTGGCTAGAGATCTGACTGTAGACAAAGACATCAATAAGCTAGTTGATGAATTCAGCAGATGCATATTACAGGCTGCTCGTGAAACAATACCTAGAGGGGCTCGTAAGCACTACAAACCATATTGGAATAGTGAACTAGAGCAGCTGCACAACGACGTGGAAACATCTCGAAAGCAGGCAGAGACCAGTCCATGCCAAGAACACCACAATAACTACCAGCAAGCTAAGGCCAAATTTCAAAGGGCCAAGTTGCAGGCCAGGCGAAGAAGCTGGAAGGAGAAAACAGAGTCCTTGAACTTTGAAAGAGATACGAGGAAACTGTGGAAGCTGGTAAAGCAACTTAACGATGAAGGTACAGAGAGAAACTCAAGGATTGCTCTGTACAAAGATGGAAACATCCTCATGGGAAAACAGGCAGCTGATCACTTTGCAGACTCCTTTGCTAAAGACAACAACATCGAAGTTAGCCCAGAGAAGCAACAGGAGACTCGTGAGAAACAACACGCAGGACGAGATGGAACCATACCTGAAGTTATGGAGGCACCAATCACATTCAGAGAACTGGAGCTTGCAATATCCAAATTGAAAATGAGAAAGTCACCAGGAGTTGATGGAGTGTCCAATGAAATGATTAAGAACTTGGGAACCGCAGCAAAAAACAAAGCTGCTGCAGATCTTCAATATCTGTTGGAACTCAGGCAGAGTTCCACAGACCTGGAGGGAAGCAATCATGATACCACTCCTAAAACCGGGAAAAGACAGTTCCACTGCCTCCAGCTACAGACCAATCAGCCTTACAAGCTGCCTCTGCAAAACAATGGAACGTATCATCAACCTCAGGCTACAGTGGTACCTTGAAAGTGAAAACCTTCTTGTACCACAGCAGGCGGGCTTTAGGCAGTGTTATTCCACCGAAGATCAGGCAACTTACCTTTCCCAAGAGATTGAGGATGCGTTCCAAGATAAGAAACTGGTACTAGCAGCATGGATAGATCTAAGAAAAGCATTTGACAAGGTTTGGAAAGAAGGGCTTCTGAAGAAACTGAGAAATTGTAGAGTGAATGGTAAGATGTACAAATGGGTGAAAGCATACTTGCATAACAGAAGAGCCCGAGTACAACTAGATGGCCTCAAGAGTAAGAAAATTCTACTGCGTCGGGGCGTCCCTCAGGGAGGGGTTCTGTCCCCCACACTTTTCCTAGTCTACATCAATGACCTGGTTGCTGAACTACCACATGGAATGAAAGTGGCAATGTACGCTGATGACCTGGTAATATGGTGCACAGATGAGCATGCAACAGTGGCCACCAAACTGCTACAAAGAGCTATAGATGCCTTAACCTCATGGGCAAATAGATGGTGTGTCAGC
Organism: Oreohelix idahoensis; assembly: GCA_024509875.1. NCBI lineage: Eukaryota > Metazoa > Mollusca > Gastropoda > Stylommatophora > Oreohelicidae > Oreohelix > Oreohelix idahoensis. Next base: position 357,867 of record JAMPIV010018365.1, on the reverse strand, counting down.
ATCAACACAGACAAGTGCAGCACTACGCTCTTCACCCTCTCTCCCAAACAAAAAGCTGGTGTCATCAAGATAAACGAAGAGCTCCTGAGAGAAGATAAACAACCCACCTATCTCGGAGTTACATTCGATGATAGGCTGACATGGAAGCAGCACATCAACAAGGCAGCAACAAAGGCCAGGAGGAAGCTAGCCATCCTGAGAAAACTAAGTGGAACCACATGGGGAGCCAGCAGGAAAATACTTAGTAAAGTTTACCAGCAGGGCATACGACCACACCTGGAATATGGGTCAGCTGCGTGGTGTCCAGCATCAAACACCACATTACAAGAGCTAGATAAGGTGCAAAACCAGGCGCTTAGGGTCATCACGGGGGCAATGAAATCAACGCCTATAGTGGAGATGGAGAAAATGGGGAGGATACAAGCACTGAGAGAACGCAGAGACACGAAAGTGCTAACACAGGCAGAAAAGTTCCTCTGTATGCCGAGCCATCCAATGAAGGACAGATTCCAAAACCTAGCAATGGGGCGACTGAAAAGAAGCAGCTTTATCCACCAGGCCAAACGATTTCGTAGACAAACCTCAGACCTGCCTGAAGTTAACAGCCCTCTAAAGTCTGTGCCAGAACAAACCCCTTGGAGAGAGGAGCATGGACTACCAGTACACATCCACACAAAAGTGAAAGGAATATTCGACAGGGATGAACAGAACAGCGTGCAACGTAGGACAGTCACTCTCAGTTTCCTGGATGATGAATACCCACAGGACCTCTGGGTCCGAGTATACACGGATGGGTCAGCACAGAATGCAGTAAAGAATGGAGGAGCAGGAGTGTACATAGAATACCCAAACAACACTAGGGATACGATCAGAGTACCAACGGGGAAATTCTGTAACAACTATGATGCAGAAGTCCAGGCAATCAAGGTGGCAACTGAGAAACTACTGAACACCAATCTCGGTCCACAGCCTGTAGTATTCCTGACAGTCAGAACAGGACACAACCGCCTCCGCAGCCACATGTATACAAAATTCAAGATTGGCAATTCAGCCATGTGTACATGTGGACAGACAGCGGAGCACGTACTGCAAGATTGCCCCGAATATGATATATTGAGGCAAACCCACTGGCCCAGAGAAACAACACTGGAAGCAAAACTATATGGACCCCTGTATGAACTACAAAAGACAGTGAAGTTTATACAAGAAACAACATTGCAGATATAGACAATATATTTCAAGCGAACGAAAGAAGAAGAAGAATAGCACAAGATGGAATCAAATGGAAGAAGCCTTGCTTATGATAGGAATTAACCATTTTAATTCAGGAAAATACCTTTGAATTTATATTTAAAATTACCCATGTTTGAGATCAAGTCTTCTATTATTTATTATCATCCAGGTTCTCTCATTCACCTGACCGCCTTCCCACTCCAGACCGGGTACATCTAAACTCTATACCAGAAAATAGACAGATTCCTCTTGGATACAAAGATCAAAGTAACTACTATGAAACTGTGGGTCCAGGAATTTACAGGGGCCAGTATCCTTCTGGTATTTATGATTCCCCTGTCCCATATCAGGGCTATCCTTCTGCATCACCCATCCCTCCCCAACAGGCTTATGTTGCATGCAGTACCAGGGCCCTTCAATCCATGGCATATCCACAGAGAGCTGTTGCACCAGGCTTTGATATGAGTATGTGTTATAACTGTGCATGTGTAATAACAACACTTTGATGATTAAGTTCTACCCATTTAAACAAAATACATTTAAACAAAAATAACTTTGCCATTTAAATGACGCATGCTCCTTTCTTTCATAGACAATCATCCTTTACTTATATCAGGATGCGATATTAATTTTCTAGTGGTGCTTGATATAGACACTCCTATACATTGGTCAGGTGGTGTGTTATATACTCCAGATAACATAATCAAAACTAAGTCTCTTCCTTGTTTCGCATGTGCCTGGACCTTTGCATTACTAATTCAGTGCTACACTAAGAATGATGCATCACATATTCTCTTATTTCTAGATTGTAAACATTAATATGTGCACTATAATGGTCAGATATGTGCACTATAATGGTCAGATATGTACTGTCTTGTCTGTAAAAAAATAGATGATTTGATATACTGATAACAGTGAATAAATTAATTAAGAAGTTGATGTGTATACTTACAAACAAAAAGTAGATAGATAACTTGTCCTATATATGTTCCTCATGGCTGCAATGTTGTCTTTTTTTTCTCTTAACCTGTCAATATTTCTTATCTTTGTCTCCTGTTTGTAAATATGGCTAACGAAGGGTAAACCATAAGGTGTCCCATGTTTTTTTGTGGTTCGTTTAATTGTAAAACTGACTTTCTACCAATTTTTTTAATTTAACTTATTGTTTAAAAAAAATGTAAAGTATCATGTATGAACATTTTAAAGTTGTGGTTATGTTTGCATATGCTAAGCAATCCTTATTAAGCATTCAGAACTTTTGAATGACTGTATCACTCAAACAATTATAGCAACATCTTACTACTCAGAGTTCAAATAACCTCAATCTTCTGATGTTCACGAAGGTCTGGTTCTCAGAAACCTAATGTACATGAAATTTGCATGAATGGAGCTTAATAAGTTATAGGAAATGATGGGTTAGGTTCCAGGCTCGGGTAGAGTGTCACTTATGTATGTTATTATGTACTAACATTAATGTAAATATGTAAGGTCATGCAAATCAAAAGTGACTGAAATAAATGTTTAAAAAAAAGTATATTTTCATTATTATTGCACATATTTGATACATTAAAAGTGTAAAAATGCTTTAATGAATATAATAGAACAATCACACAGGCCTAATAAGAGGGAGATTCTGAGTCAGTATTCATCACAGAAGGGCTTGCTGTTCCTGAAAGCCCTACATGCAATAACTTCCTTAGTATTTATGCTATAGTGTACTTTAAAAGACATTACAAATCAGCACATGCATTCCCGTGCATTACTATGCAATTCAATTTTTTTTCTCATTATTTTGCTTCCTGCTACAGTGGTGACTTCATGCTCCACAGGGAACAAAAAGGAAAATGATGATGAATCAGGAAATTATGTATTCATTCTCTGGATAAATTGAAAAACACAAATGTAATTATTAGAATTCTCAGGAGACTTTGTTAAGGGAATTAATACAGGTCATAATTTCACCTTAACAGATGCAGGATTCCAGCGTTCACAGAGCTATCGCATTCCCCCAACAGAGAGAGATGGCAAAGATTTGTCTCGTTCACATTCAGTCACGCCATCAGATGACACGGCAAGGTAACAACAAATGTGATTGTCACTGTGAACTGTTTTGTTACTTAAGTCTCACAGGCTACAAAACAAAAACTACTTTCTTGTTATCTTCAGTCACTAAGAGTCATCAACAGCTCATCAAAGTCAGCAAGAGTTGGTGTCTTCTTATTTTAGTTTTCAGTGGTATAAACTGTGATGATGATGATGTGACTAATGCATAGGGCCAGCAACTTAATCATGTTAAACAAATTGCCACATAAACCACTGCTACAGAGTGCTAGATGCAGGCTTCCTGCAACGGTACAGTGGTGGTTCCATGCTCCAAAGGGAGCTTAAAGGAAAACAATGATGACATTATTATTTATTGTATCAATTTAGAAAAGTTTGTATTTTATAATAAAAATAAATTAAAACAGATATTTTATATTTGCACCAATTATTGAAGAACTGGTTTAGTTACTCTAGATTCTACTATCATTTTTACAAGTGTGGCATCTACATTTATATATTACCTGGCATATTCAAACTTGCTGTGGGTAGCTCCCGAGGATCTCGTATGAGACAAAGACAGAATAAGGCTACTACAGCCTCAGGTATGTTGTATAAGGCAACCAATATGAGGTTGTGTATGGGGCTGGCAATTTCATCACATAAAACACATTGCTACAGACACCATCACTGCAAGATTGTGTGAATGATTGGTACAGGATTCCTGCCAGACGGGTCAGCTATTTTAGTGGCTCAATGATCTATAGGGAGCAAAGGGAAAATGATGATGATATTCAAGCATGATCACATGTTGTCAGGGCTTGATCACATGTTTTCAGGGCTTGAGAGGGGAATGAAGAATAGTAGCACTGTAACCTGTCAGGCTTGTCATAAAGGATAACTTAGGAGGGTTGGGCATGGCACTGACTACCTGCAGAAAATTTGAAGCACAAAAACCTGAACAACAATATACACAAGCGAGGAGAAGATGCTGAATGTGGATAGAACACAGATTAATAAAACTTGTTGATAGCAATACAATGAAATCCCTGTTTTGGAATATCCAGTGTATGAAGAAAAGGGAGAGAAAACAAATACATGGAGAGGAGCAGAGAATTGGAGACAAACATGAAACGAATAAAGAAGACCTTTAGTAGATGACACAGGACAGGAAGATATGGCACGTTTTTGTTGATGACCTATGCTCCAATGGGAACTGAAAGTTATTGATTGATTGATTGACTCATTGATTGATACTCAAACATTACATTTCTAGGTCATTGATTTTAGTGCTGGTAAATGTCTATGCTTGGACAGTAATTACAGTTACTTTCCTTGATAGTTTCAGCAAAATGGAATTTTAAAAAATCCCAATGATTCTAAGAGATTCAATTCACTAATTGAACAGTGTGAAGACAGATAGGAATGTAAATAATGCATCCAGTATCTCTCACGTAACATATGGAGGCCGCTGTGATGAAGAAAACTAAAAGCATCCTTATCAGGAGTTCCCATGTAGACAGACAATTGACAATGAACTCCATTAGTTAATTAAAACCAGCTCATTCAGCTCATGGCAGGAGGTAGTTGAATATTTATATGTTGTCATTAATTAGATGTGAATCAAGTTTTCTATAAACCTAATCAAATAAGTTTCCAGCTGTTTTTGTTTAATTATGTGAAAGAAAGGACAGAGATATAAATAAACACAGGAAAATACCTAGCCAGGGCACCATCAAATTTGTGTTTAATATTTTACCATTTTGTATCTGGAGACAACTGAGAAGGACTTGTACAACAGTACAAAGAAGCTAACAGGGGAACATAAGCAATCAATTTGCCTTATTCTGGACAAAAAAGAAAGTTTGCTTAGTAACATAAAAGAGTAAATGAAGCTGGGCCATCTTAACAGCATTGTAGGCCCTGGGCAAAGCAATGCACTGGGTCCCTACCAGCCCTACCCACCCACGGGAATAAAAATGATGTCTTATGAACAATATGGCAGCATCCCAGCATGGGGCCCGTAGAATCGTGGGGCCCTGGGTACTGCCCAGTGTGCCCATGCCTTAAGACGGCACTGAAATGGGGCACTGAAATGAAGAGATGGATGGAAACATTTTGAAGAGCTTTTAAATAAACCACTATAGAAGATCACCAAGATATACAGCAGCAGTTAATTGTGAACAACCAAGTAAGGAATAAAGAAAGCTGTACAGCTTCTAACAGATAGAAAAGCCACCGGCACACACGGAGAAAACAAGTTGATAGCATTATAAGGCAGTCATTTTTCTGGAAATACTAAGGTAAGAGAAATAAAACACAAAGAGAGGAGAACTGGAGACATGGCAAAACCTTAAGCAGATGGCACAGGACAGGAGGACCTGGCATGTGTTTGTTAAAGACCTGTGTTCCATTGGGAGCTGACAGGTGCTCATAGTTATGATTTCATATTCAGTAAGTTTTTCTTTGGTTCCCTTCAAAATATCTTTATTTCTTAAAGACATTGTCTTTCTACTCTATCCTGCTACATAATTTAGGGGAGTATCCGTAAGCATCTGTTTATTAATGTCTGTTGTTGTTCTCCACAGACATTTCACAGAGATACATTAATGTCTGTTGTTGTTGTCCACAGACATTTCATAGAGATACATTAATGTCTGTTGTTGTTCCCCACAGACATTTCACATAGATACATTAATGTCTGTTTTTGTTGTCCACAGACATTTCACAGAGATACATTAATGTCTGTTATTGTTCTCCACCACTAGCACAGAAGAGGAAACAAATGGTGATGAAGATGACATAAAGATGGAAGAACTGAAGGCAGCACTGGAGAAAATCAAGATGGGCAAAGCAGCAGGGCATGATGATATAACACCAGAAATGGTTAAGTACATGGGAGCATCAGGCGACCTATTACTCTTAAGGGTCCTACAGGCAGCGTGGTGCAACAAGACCATACCAAAGGACTGGGAGATTGCCATCATAACACCAATTTTCAAAAAGGGTGACAATCGACAATGTGGAAACCATAGAGGCATATCCCTTCTCAGTGTCCCTGGTAAAATCTACTCTAGAATCCTAGAGCAGAGACTCCGTCGCCTAGCTGAGCCACAATTGGATGAGGTCCCGTGCAGATTCCAAGCAAACTGAAGTACTCAAGACCTAATCTTCACACTCAGACAGCTGAGTGAAAAAGCCATTGAGTATAAGAGTGAGATCCATCTTTGTTTCATAGATCTGGAAAAGGCATTTGACAGGGTCCCCTGGAGCAAACTTTGGGACTGTTTGGCAAGGAAGAACATTCCAGCACCTCTGATTTATGCTATGCAGATCTTCTACAAGTCTTGCAAAAATTATGTTAGGACAGCAAACCATAAGTCAGAAGAGTTCAGGACCACCACTGGTGTAAGACAAGGTGATATCCTGTCACCTTATCTTTTCATACTCCTCATGGACGATGTTATCGTCATGTAAGGAGAGAACAAGAAAGTATTCAGTGGGGTACTGGAAGATGAGACAGGTATGTATTTCAGAGCTGGCATTTACTGATGATGTTGCCCTGATTGCTAAATCAGAGGCACATCTCCAATCCAACCTGCAAGTCTGGAAGGAAGAGCTGGAGAAGAGAGGGATGGTCATAAGCAGCTCTAAAACAAAATCCATGGTTATATCACGAGAAGAAAGAAAACATCAGATTAAGCTGGGAGAACAGGTCCTGGAGCAGGTCGACCACTTTAAATATCTCGGAGCTATTATAGACCGAAAGGGAGGCATCAAATGAGTTGGCTATTCGAAAAGCAGCAGCTGGGAGACTTTTTCAGGCCATAAATTGAGGATTCCTCAGCAAGAGAGAGGTTGGTAAGAAAACGAAGATGGCTGTATACCGCTCCACCTATGTCCCAGTCTTGACATATGGATGCGAGTCAAGGGCAATGACTACAACCCATAAAAGCCAGATCCAAACCTCAGAAATGAGGTATCTGAGGAAGGTGGTTGAAGTAACAAGAAGAGACATGGTCCGCAACCAGACGATACGCCAAGGCCTAAAATCTCACCCCCTGCAGACCCAAGTAGAACAGTCCCAACTAAGATGGTTTGGCCATGTCTGCAGAATGGGAGAAGATCGGCTACCACGACAAGCATGGGAAACAAAGAGCCAGGGATCCAGACCCCCAGGACGACCCAGAGTCCGCTGGGAGGACAACATTAGACAATCTTTGAAGGACCGAGGACTAGAATGGAATCAGGACAGGAGGAAGACAGCCGATAGGATAGTCTGGCGCTCTCTCTTCCAAACCTCTACACCTCACGGTAGAAGGGGAACGACTAAGTAAGTAAGTAATTATTCTCCACAGACATTTCACAGAGATACATTAATGTCTTTTGTTCTCCACAGACATTTCACAGAGATACATTAATGTCTGTTGTTGTTGTCCACAGATATTTTACTGATATACATTAATGTCTGTTATTCCATTATTTTTGATTAAGCAGAAATCGTATTGAGAAAATGGAGCAGCAGTTGGCTAACCTGACAGCGTGGGTTCACTACCAAAAAGATGGTACAAGGCAGGAAGTAATTCCAGCTTCAAGAAGTTTAGTCAGGACAGCCTCTGACAGCTCCGACACACTCCCATCGTCCTCTGCCAGCAGTGAGTTAATTAATTTTTTTAATTTGATTTTATTTTTAAAAAAACTTTGTGAAACCCAAAAAAGCTCAGCTCTCAAACATAACATTTGTGTTCTAAATTCTTAACATTTTACTCAAGGTATACTTTCAAGTGTTATACACACACACGCGCGCACATGCACATGTGTGCACGCAGACACACACACACACACACATATACAATCATACATACATATACATATATACATATACAAACATACCCATATTAGAATCTTAATTCTCCAGAAAATACATTGATACGTACTGACATGATATAATAAAATACAACATGGCATATAGGAGAATCATTAGAATTTACATAAAGTAAATTTACATAAATTCATACATCGTTAATGAGGGCTGTTACCACGCATATATATACATACACATACATACATATACATACATATATACATATATATGGGGTATGGAGCTACTACTCCATATATATATCAGTGTTAAAATAGAGGTCCAAATAAAGCTAGGAATGAAAAGAAAATTAATAAAGGAGATCAAAATTAGACTGCTAAAATATTGGAGAGACACGACAATTGCCTGCGCCTCCAGGCTCACCTACACCTCCAGGCTCGCCTACACCTCCAGGCTCACCTACACCTCCAGGCTCTCCTACACCTCCAAGCTCGCCTACACCTCCAAGCTCGCCTACACCTCCAAGCTCGCCTACACCTCCAGGCGTGATACTTGAAGAAGAAGTATTGTCAAGATTAAAATAAACACAAGCATTATACAAGAGGGCCCTATAATTCCTGAGGGGGCCCCTGAAGAGGCAATGAAAGAACAGAACCACTACACCCTCAGGTATGTCATATAAGGAAGGTTGGGCATTGGACTGGCAACCTCATCATGTCAAACAAAGTGTCACAGAAACTGGGCTGCAAGATCATGTGACTGCTTGGTGCAAGTTTCCTGCAAGGGGCTTTTCCCCACTAACTGCATGTGCATAATAAAATAGGTGTTACAAGAGAACTGAGACCTATTATTCAGATAATGCCCAACCCTCCTAAGTCATCCTTTATGACATACTTGGCAGGTTACATTCATTTCTCAAGACTGGCTTATTTTAAGATGTTAATATCTATGTGTCTTTGTGCATTATGCTGCTTTACTTCCCCTTGCATGGTATTACTGATATTCATATTGTAACAGAAGATGGAAATATTATTGAGGTAAATGAACATTAGGTCATAGGGAGGTCTTACCAAGTCACAAGAATAATACTTCCCATGTTTCAACCATGAAGTCTTCACTAGGAATAGAATGCACAAAAACAGAACAGAACAGAGGGGTTAACTGATCTAAATATATTATGAGGATATAAAATGACAAAAAAAAATTAATGACAGATACTGAAGTGAATTCCAGCCTGAATAAAAACCCATATGGAAAAACCTAAGCTCTGACAAATCTAGAAGAGGGAGGTGCATAGACACAGAGTTGATACTAAGAAAGAGGTTAACAAATTAAAGAGAAATAAATAAAATAAAAAAGAATGAAATATGGAAGTAAAAAAATAATTACATTAAAATAAATATAAAATACAAATAAACTAATTATAAATGTAAAAATATTCAAAAAATAGGTAAATAAAAATTCAGTAAATAATGAATAGTATTATATAATGTATTATATTTAATAAGTAACTAGTAAATTCTACAAACTAGCCTGGAGAGCACCCATGGTGGGGACAGTGTTTATAGGTACGGTAGAGGTAGTAAGGACAATTAACGATCACCTGTTAGAGAATGACACTGCAATAGATTAATCAACATTGCAAAGACTGCTATAGCACGTTTCACTAGCTTTGCCCAACTTCAAAATGCTATATCTCAGCGAATACGTAACGCATATAAGTGAAATTTTGTGTTTGAATTTGAAATGGTATAGACCCTATGAATTAAATTTTTCATTAAAATGCGGCCATTGGTTTCAATTTTCGTTTCTTTGCGATATAATATCAAAATCCTACTTGCCAACACACATCACACACACATATTGAAATGTCTACAGTAAATTATACGACCTCATTTGCACATTTTTGGTTTATCAAACAATTGGCATGATTTTAGCGTGAAATTTCACTTCTTGAACATAAAACAGTTTATATCCGGTGTTACGCACACATTGTCAATCAGTGGCGTGTCTACAAAAAGTATTGTGTGGTTAAGTAGGAAAAATGAGTCTGCGAGTACATTTTATGACATTACAGCAAATCACAAATAGGATTTTTAAGTATTTCTGCAATGAAGCTACTCGAGGAAACTATATCATTCTATTTCAAACCCACAAAAGAGGACTATTCATGCCTTGGGGATAAGCAAACGATCATTGCACCGCTGGATAGCGACATCTGAAATTTCTAACTCCAGTGTTTTACACTCGAAAATTAGGCCAAGAGTGGTGGATAATTTTGATAGAGAATTGATCCGCAGAGAAATTTGCAATATGTTTCACAATAATGAGGCAGTGACTTTAAGGAAATTGAAAATTTGGTTAAGAAAGAATAATGACATTGATATTTCCAACTCTACGCTATGGAGGACTATTAGGAGTTTGGGATTCACTTTTAGAAAATATGTTGGTGGTAGAAACCTTATTTGTGAGAAGCCTCATATAGTTGCAATGAGAAGCAAATATTTACGCGAGGTCAGAGAAATGAGAAGAGATTGTTATGATTTTATGTATTTAGATGAAACTTGGATCAATGCGCACCACAGTAATGAACAAGAATGGCAATCATCTGATGGGACACCTAAGAGACTAGTACCAAGCAGCAAAGGACAGCACCTAATAATTGCACATGCAGGAAGCAGCCATCATGGGCTTCTAAATAATACTGAACTCATATTTGTTTCAAAATCCACAGTTAATAGGGATTATCATACAGAGATGAATGGCAAGATATTTCTAGATTGGATTGTGAATCATGTACTTCCTTCATTGGATAGACCGTCATGTTTGATAATGGACAATGCTTCATATCACAACGTTGTGGCACCAGAAGATAAAGTTCCTAATTCATCAAGTACTAAAGATGTAATAAAGATTTGGCTGACAAAAAACAACATTCCATTCAACGAAATGTCCCTGAAGCCTGAATTACTTGGAATTGTAAAAAGGACACAGGATACAAAGATATTTCACATAGACAAGGCAATCCATGAACATGGTCACAGATGTTTAAGATTGCCTCCTTACCATTCTCACTTAAACCCAATAGAATTAGTCTGGGCTAAAATTAAGGAACAGGTAGCAACAGAAAATAGAACGTTCAAATTAAAAGATGTTGAAATACTTACAAAAGCCGCCATCTCCAATATAGCCAGGGATTATTGGAAGAAATGTGAGAACCATGTGTTACAAGAGGAAGAGGAATATTGGACGAATGATGGTTTGTCCTTCATTCAGCCGAGATTGATTATCAATTTCTCAGAGACACCTGATTATGATTCGGATGAAGTTTAATTTCTTTAAAGATAACCTTACCGTTATTTACAAGCACAGTAGAGGAGCAACGTTCCATTATGATATTTATGAACCGCAAAGTGGTGATACCTATTGAAATAATTAGATCAATGAAGGTCCAGTTTGGTAGCGCATTAAATGTCAATGACAAACAATGTCACGAGTATCTCGCATGCAGATCATTTAAGAAATCATCTTCAACAGGTATTCATATGCAAATGTGATGGCCACATTATTGTAATAGTAGACACGCCTATGCCTAATCAATTCACAGAATCTGTGACTGAAGTGGTAACATTTCTTTTCTCAATACACAATAATTAGTATGCCGACAAAGATCAAAGGATTTCATTCGTTTATGGGAACTAGACAAGATATAAAGTATATATTTGTTGGGTCTAACCCAATATAACATCGTATGCAAAAAATGGCATTAATACGTTGGACGGTTAATCAGATAATTACATTTGTTTGAGGGCAAAGCTAGTGAAACGTGCTATACAATTTGACATCAAACATAAGACAAGAAGGGATGGATTTATGAGAGGATGGATCAGACATGCACACAACCACCATGCTACATGAACAATCACCGTGCACTACAGAAATAATCAGTATTCATACCATTTGATATTTTCTGAGGGAGACTGAGCACCTATGGGTTTGTCCAGAGTGCAATGACATCGATACTGAATGTCAATAACAGTCAATAAATAAATAATAATACATGTTTTTTTTATGGTAGCATATGTTGCAAATTAAAAGAAAAACGATTTTTGTTTAAATAAACTGGCTTGAGACATAGGTTTACGCATTTCAAGTAGAAAACTCGTATGTTACACAGGTTTGCCTGTTGAATTGGCTGTGTGTGCATAACTTATTCAAAATCTGTTATGTAATGTTTAGTATATAAAACAATTAAGAACTTGCACGCTTTATTTTGGCTTGTTTAAACTCACTTCTGTCAAGTCTCTAGCCACTGGTCAAATCTATTTTATCTCAGATTTTTAAAATAATTTCTTTTTCATCTTCATACTTTTATTCATCACTGATGTTGAATTCTTAATCTTTTTTTTGAGCACTGATAAGACAATTTTAAAATTATGCCATATCATTAATTTCTTTTAGTCTATTGTTTGGTAATTGACACTTATTATTTCACTAGCAATAACCCGTCAAACTTGACGGGTTTTTAATTATAGTGTGATGTTTCCGTTCCCAGATGAGCAGATAGAAGTACATTCTTAGAGTGTTTTTGGTTTCTTTCCATTATACAGTGTAATCAAACTGTTCATGAACACTGTCATTTGAATGCTTTTCTTTGTTGATTGTAACTATTTTCGGGAGAGTATATATATAATGGAAACAATACAATTTTTCAACACGGTTGCATTCCTCAGCTGTGACCAATGTACACACGGTGAGAATTATGTTATACTGAAGCACATTAAAAACGCACCACTATTTTATATACTGATGCCGAGAAGCTGGAAAGAAAAAGTGTGGGAATGGGTTTTCCCCATGTTTGTCATGAGGTAGAGAGCGAATGGCTGCTGGAATGGAAAGTGCATGATTCAACCCACGGGTTTGTGTACAGACTACATGAAAACAATGAAAGTTACAAGTGCAATACGATTCCCAACAGCTATGACCCTGAAAATGTGTACGCGTTGTGGCAGTATACTCGGTATAAAAAGGCCGTTGAGACAAAACACCCGGTACATGTGCTTGAAATGCAACGACTATCTGAAAATGACCGCCAACGAGCCATTGGTATGTTGGAGACCGGAATAAGCTCACAGGCCATTGCCAGAAGGATGAATTGCCACCACAGCACTATTGTACGTCTCAATGAACATTACGGAACCACTGGCAGTGCCCAGGATAGACTTCGGAGTGGCCAACCACGAGTTACTACCCCTGCGCAAGATTGTCATATTGTGCTGAGTCACCTAAGGAATCGTTCTCCCCCGGCAAGTCAAACAGCAAGAGCAATAGTGGGTAGACATGGGCAAGTCTCTCGAATGACAGTCACATGACGACTCAGAGATACAGGCCCAACTACAAGACGACCTTATGTTGGGCCAAACTTGACTCATAGACATCGTCAGCAGCGCCTGCAATGGGCAGAGCAACATGTCAGATGGACTAGACTGCAGTGGAATGCTGTCCTATTCACAGACGAGAGCAGATTCAACATATCCTTTGCTGATGGACGTATGCGGATTTGGCGACGGTGTGGAGAGCGCTTTGCAGATTGCTGTGTTCGTCAGCACAACCGATTTGGAGGTGGCAGTATTCACATTTGGGGAGGATTCAGTTTTCACCATCGCTTGCCTCTTCACGTCTTCCGTGGAAATGTTAATGCTGTGACATATCGAGATGAGGTTCTGGATGCATTGGTTGCTACTGCATTCACAAATTATCCAGACTTGCAGCTTCTCCAGCAGGATAACACACGTGCGCACACCGCATGCGTTACGCAGCAATATCTACAGCAGCAGAACATTGTGACAATTGATTAGCCTGCCCTATCACCAGACATGTCCACTATAGAACATCTGTGGGACGAGCTTGGACGCAGAGTCTACAGGCAAGATTCTCCAACTAATCTGCAACAGCTCGAAGCTGCTCTTACACGTGAATGGGACTTGATTCCCCAGAATTTCCTTCAGAGACTTGTGCGATCCATGCGGAGCCGCTGCCAACCTTGTTTGCAAGCACACGGTAGACATACCAGATACTGAGGACAGTGTGAATGAATTTTTTTATTGGTTGCATTTTTGGTTTTCTCCCTTGCCTGCACAGAATGCAATGAATTTCATAACAATCAAATGTACAAATTAATGACCAGCATGGATTCATAGGAAAATGAATAAAGATTCCAAATACGTAAACTTGTAAACACTTAGATTTACATTTCACACTCTGTTCCTGGATTATACAGGTGGTGCGTTTTTAATGTGCTTCAGTATATTTTAGATTCAATTTAAAAGTTTTTTGATGACAACATTTCGTGTGAAAGTGCGTGGATTGTTTTCAAAGAGTGTTCCCTGATAATAAGTGATTTTCTTTGTCAAGCGTTACTAATTTCATGAAAGAATAAAAAAATATAAGTAAAACCAAAGTATTTGGTGCGTTGCGCACTTTTTTTTCTGGCACAAGTTACTATTTTGAGTGAGACCGACCGCGTAACATACATCGGTAATTATGTTAGTTGGGATTTTATATGATTTACACTTATATCATATTTTAAATAAACTATTTATAACATTTATATATGCCACTTTCACATATTGGCAACTGAAGATATTATTTGTACTTGAAAACACTATGTTTCCTAATTATAATCATTGTAAAATGGGATATTTTTCAGCCTCAATTTAAAAAAAAAATCTCTTTGTTCTGTAGTACTGTGATAGCAAACAAAGTATTTCTGAACGTTAGTTAAATGGGATAATGTTCTCACACAATCAGTAAGTAACGTCAGATCAGAAACTCAGAAAATCTTTAACTTGGTTAAAAACCAATTTTTAGATTCCAGAATTTTGTGAAACCTCTGGTTCACAGACCCCTTGGCAGTCTATAAATGGATTCTTGGGAGCTGTGAACATAACCCAAAATTTAAAATTTTTTAATTATGCTTTAAAGTACATTTTTTTTCTTCAAGAAAGGGCTCATCACTTTCATTGGACAATCAAAGGGGTCCATAGCACAAAAAAAGCTAAAGAAACCCAGGTATAGTGGTAATCCTATAGCAGATGCTGCAATGGGGAGTGGAGTGTTAGAGACTTCATTATACTAGGTTCAGCTTAATGAGGTAGAAGGACCAGTTCCTTTCCTCACTGCCTTTGATTTCCCCAATGTAAGAGCAGAGTCAAGTGCTCATTTACAGCTGGGTAGACTGGGGCATAATGCTACCATGGAACCCAGTAACATTGCAACAAGAGGAAAGCACTCTAACCACTGTGCCAGTTGGATGCTCACCAAAATAATGATGAGTGTTAAACTTTATTTTCTAAAAATTAACATTTCAGATATATCGTCTTCAAAAATACATAAACTTTAGAAATTGTTTGAATTTTTATAATTTTTTTTCTTCATGAAGGGTCTTTTACTATATTTTCAAAATTAACCAGTATTTTAATTTCTCAAAGTACAGACCTGTTACAGTCTGTGTAAAGAATACTTTTAAAAAATTACGGAATTAAAATATCTGACCAAATCCTGAATTGTTTTATGAAAATGAACACAAAAACCTCACTTGATGGGCCAAAAAAAACTGGATGTATCGACAAAACAAACATTAAAAAACGGAAAAGTATGTAAATATAGTGTAGGACTTGTCTTCTTATTTTGTTATTCTTCTTCTTCTTCTTCTTGCGATCGCATCTTTGATGATTACACCGTCAGACGAGTTCTCATGATGAATTCGACTGTTGTTTGAAGTTCCTCTTTAACTCCATATAGCTTTGAGTTTAGTGTTGAGTCATTCGGCCAGTATATCTTTCTTAACTGGTCATACAGAGGACAGTCCTGTAGAACATGCTCAGCAGTTTGTTCGTTTAATCCACATGTGCACAGTGGTGAAGCAGACAATCGTAGCTTGTGCATGTGTTTATTCAGTTTGTTATGCCCTGTCCTGAGTCGAAAAATAGTTATCTGTCCCTGCCGGTCGAGAGTGTGATAGTCGTCTTTGGGTTGGTTCTGTTCTCTTCTGATAGTCTGGATAGCTCTCTTTTTCTCAAAGTATGTGACTTCATTATCTTCTTGTTCACATTCTCCTCCCTTTTTTGCAAGTTTATCTGCCTTTTCATTTCCGGGTACACCACAATGAGATGGTACCCACTGAAGTATGGTTCTCTTTTTGGCAGCTACCTTGTTTAGTTCATTTCTCAGATGCGGGAGTTTACCACCCTTGAGAGCTTGCAGGACAGACAGTGCATCTGTGAGGATGACTACCTGGTGGCAGTCAGAGTTGGTGTTATAAATCATATTTGCAGCTTGCTCTAGAGCTTGAACCTCAGCTGTATAGTTGGAACAGAATTTACCAGTGGGAATGTGCCTAGTCTCATAGTGGGTGGCAGGATATGAGATAAAGATACCGGCACCTCCATTCCTAACAGCATTAGTTGCTGATCCATCTGTATAGGCATGTATCCATGATTGATCGGGATAGCTTTCTTGGATCATACTCAAGGTAGCAGTTCGAGTTTGCGGATCATTATACTCACATCCACTTGTGAGACCATTAACTGATGTATTAATTTGGAGGGCACTGCTGGCCTGCTCCCATGGTACAGGGTATAGGGTGGGCTTCAGTGGTGTTGTCTTCATGGATAGGTCCTCTTGATGCTGTCTTATAAGTCTTTTCCCCCGATGCACAAAGCTGCTACGCTTTAGACGTCCCAATGCCAGATCATCTAGTCTTGCCTTCATTGGGTGCATTGGCATACTGTTGTACTTTTCCATCTGGATCATGGTTTTTGTGTCTCTTCTATGGGACAATGTCTGTAATCCAGCAACCTTCTGCATCTCTGTTATTGGTGTAGTTTTCATGGCTCCTGTAATGAGCCTGAGAGCTTGATTTTGCACCCTGTCCAAAGACTGCAGATGTGAGTTAGCAGCTGATGACCATGCTGCTGAGCTAAACTCTAAGTGTGGTCTTATTACTCCATTATAAATCTTCTTTAGATTTCGTTCATTTGCTCCCCAGTTGGTACCTGCTAATTTTCTGAGTATGCCTAGTCGTCTTCGGGCCTTTCCTTCTGCGTTTTCAATATGCTTATTCCATGTAAGCCTTTGGTCAAATGTCACCCCAAGATAGGTGGGGTAGCTTTCTTCCTTGATCACGGTTGTCCCTAGGTGTATGTTAGCTGATTTGTCCTTGGGGGCGAGGGAGAACAGTGTTGTGGAGGTTTTGTCTGTGTTTATTGTGATAAGCCATTTCTCTGCCCATGACACTAGCATGTCTGCTGCCCGCTGCATTCTGTAATTTGCTGTGGTGACATTTTCATCAGCGCACCAGAGTACTAGGTCATCTGCATATAAGGCAGCTTTAACTCCTGCAGGGAGATCTTTCACCAGGTCATTGATGTAAACAAGGAAGAGTGTTGGGGAAATTACTCCTCCTTGAGGTACCCCCTGATGGAGCAAACTTTTCTGCTCTGCAGACCGTCAAGAGTGACTCTAGTTCTCCTGTTATGCAAGTATGACTGGATCCATTTCATCATGTTGCCTTGGATTCCACTTCTCCTAAGTTTTGCAATGAGGCCATCTTTCCACACCTTGTCAAATGCCTGCTTGAAGTCGACCCAGATCGTTAGGACCTTTTTCTTCTCCTGGAAGGCATCTTCTATTGCTTGAGACAAGTAAGTAACTTGGTCTTCTATACTGTAGCATTCTCTAAATCCAGCTTGTTCCGGCACCAGGATCTGCTCAGACTCTAAATACCATTTCAATCTGTGGTTGACTATTCGCTCCATAGTCTTCCCAACACAGCTTGTGAGACTGATTGGCCGGTAACTTGCAGCCTCGGTCTTACATTTCCCTTTCTTTAGTATGGGTATTGTGATGGCTTCTCTCCATACTTGGGGTACCGTTCCTTTCAACCAGCTGTGGTTGAATATCTCAAGCAGTTTTGTCTTTGCTGCTGAGCTCAGATTTACTAGCATTTCGTTGCTGATTTTGTCTGGGCCGGGTGACTTTTGAAACTTAAGCTTGGAAATAGCCTTCTGTAGTTCTCCTAGTGTGATGGGTTCCCTCATTGGGCAGGAGTATCTGTCTGTCCCATGGTTGCCAGTATTTCTTTTCTTATCTCTCTCTGATGATCTATGTTAATGGGTAAGTTGCTTTCTGAACTGTATTTTCTAGCAAACAAGTCTGCAGCTTGTTTTCCTCTGAAAAGTTTGCCACCTTCATCCAATGTGATAGTCTGCCTAGGTGAGGAACGCTCTTCATTTAGAGACTTGACTAATCTCCAAAGTTTCCTGCCGTCTTTCTCAAGGTTCAGCGATGCCGTTTTAGTTCTCCAGCTTTTCCGTTTTTCTTCTAGCTTTGTTCTCTGAAACTCTGCTACAGCCTTTTTCCATTTGTTGTGAGTTTCAAGTGAAGGCTGAGACTCTGCGTCCTTTCTAGCCCTGTCCATGGCTTCCTGACGTTCTTGGAGTGTGCTGGACCAGTATGGTATGTAGTTACGCCGGCATCCTTTGGGAATGGTTTCTTTTGCAGCTTGTAGTATGCATCTGTTGAAGTCTTTTACCACTTCATTAATGTCTCTGTTCTGTACCTTGAGGGTAGACAGCAGCGTGTTCACCTGATGCCTGAATAAACCCCAGTTGGCTTTTTTGTAGTTCCATCTTGTAATGGCTGGGCCTGTACTGAGAGTTGCACTCTGGACAGTAAGAAAGATTGGGCGATGGTCGCTTCCCCCTAGTTGGTCTCCTACTTCTCTACTAATAGATCCAGCTATATCTGGTGTGGAGAAGGCAAGATCTGGTGTTGAAGTTGTGTGCCATCCTCTGGAGTAGAAGGTAGGAGTATCTGTGGCATTATTGACTAGGATTAGGGAGTGATCATCTTGCCAAGTTTCAACCTCTTCACCTCTGTGATCCAGATGGTTATAGCCCCAGCTCTGGGAGTGGCTATTAAAGTCTCCAACTGCTATAAAGTTGGTGGCTGGTACCTGTATAGAGCTGAGACTCAGGGGTTTGTTGTTCGGACAGTAATAGTTCAGGAGTTCTATTTCCATCTTGTCTACCTTTATCTGCAACAGCTGATATTCTGCTCCATCCATGAAGGTTTTCCTTTCGTGTGCAGGAATGTTATTCCTTACAAGAGTAAGTACTCCTCCTTTTCGTCTATCTTTTCTGTCAGATCTGAAGCATTGATATCCCCTTATTTTAAAGGTTTGATCTGCTTTCAAGTGAGTCTCTTGGATACAGCAAACACTGACTTGCTTCTCATACAAGATGTTTTCCAGCTCTGTCTTTTTGCTGTATCCAGCCTGCTTGCTGTTCACTCCCTCTGCATTCCAGTGCATCATGACAAGTGGCACTCTGGGTTTCTCTTTTTCTGTTTTGTTTTGGTCAGTAGTTCTCCTCCGCCGTCTGCTGACTCCACAAGACGGTCTAGAGGGTCCTCCAGTAGCTGAGGGTGGGCTCTGTCGAGGCTCAGAGCCCGGCACTGCACCTGCCTGGTGGAGCTCCACAGGGCGAGCACCAGTACGAGATTTATTTGACGGTGTACTCTCCATAGAAAAAAAAAAGCGAGTTGCGTGATACTGTGGTTTCCGGTGCGCCTTCTGGCCCAGTATCTATGACTTTAGCACCTGTTCAACGGGAGAGTGGGCTCATCCCTAATCTGTTTATGTTCCCAGTAGTAGACTATTCGCAAGCAGCCTGGGGGTGTCACTGCTCTGCGCGGACCTTGTTTACCGAGGCGGCGTCCGAGCTCGTATGGTGAAAATATGGTTGCATTATCTTCAAAATAGCCCTGTCTTTCCTGCCATCCTGCAACTTTGAGTTAGGGAGTTCTGAGCTCCAGTCTCTTTCCCAGGCATTTTATCCTGGCCTGGCACGCATACAGAGGACCCCACTTCTGGTTCTAAGTTAGCATTTGGGGACAGGTGGGGTAGCACACTGTGCATTCCCCGTCATCCAGGGGGCTCTCCAACTATGCAGAGCTTGCACAATGCTGTGCTCTGGTTCTGGGCTCACCCAAGGAATCCTCACGTCCTGCACAGAGCCACTTCCAGATACCCACCACCTGCCAACCCCCCATTGTAGAAATCTCCTGCATGCGGCCATCCAGTCAAGAGCCAGTATTAAGTCTGGTGCCCAAGTGATTCCCCCCAAGCTCAGTGTGCAATTCTGGGTTCTCATCATGCTGCAACACAGGGGGGATTGTGATGCTCAGCCATCTCTCTCAACTCTGCACCGATAAATGACATCGGGGACTTAACTGTGTCTCAGTACTGGGAGGCCCCGTTTCCGGGTACACCACACACAGCCAGTTGAGGCAACGGTCGCCGTGGGCGATTTTGTTATTAAAATTTGTTAAACGATCCGTTTATTTAACATAATTTCTACGTGTTTATTTTTTCACTGATGAGGGTATATTTGTCAGCACATCCATTGTTGTATTGTTATATCACCATTAGGCTGAGACTTACCTTGCAATGTTGATGGTATTAAACAACATGAAGAAGATATTAGAAGAGAAGCAAGAAAATTATTTAGACCATCTCTTAAGCATGAAGTTTAGTTAAACACTTTCTTGATGCAGAATTATGCAAATTGAAAAAATGGTGTATTATTATTAACTCTTTCATTCCAGAGTTATTTTGCACGCTGTGCCAGACTTTTTTTGTGGGCAGAATTTTATAGAGTGAAGTGTTCATCTTTCAGTCTAAATTTGTTTGTGAATTTTCCTTTGAACATGTACTTATTATATACCAAACTGTAGGGAAATGGATAGAGAATCCAAATATATAATGTCTTTGGTAGTGTTAACACAAGTATGTTCGGTATAATTTAATCATTTTGCATGTAAAATTGAAAAACGCTAAAAAGTTGACTGTAGAATACGATCTTACCAAAGACAAATTACTGTCGTAGACAATAAAACTTTCTTGTTAGTCTTCAAACGTCAAGTTAATCCATATACAAAGTAAAAAAAAACATGCTTATGGCCAAAATTAGTAGATTTAGTGTTATTAGCACCAGTTTGTCCATGGTTCTTTGTAAGAAAAAAATAAATTATGCAATCGTGCATTACGTAATTTTCAAACAAATAAATAAGAATAACGTCATATAAATACTTTTTTACTCTTGTTTAATGTTTTAATAGTATCCCTAGCTTCATCTTCTACCAAGAACTAGTGATTAGAACATACGGTAGGTCTAGTTTTGTTGCTTTTTGATCAGCCAGAATATGACTACGCCCACTCATCAACTAAATCTAGTGTGTCTAGCTTTTCTGCATATATTCCGTATTTTGACAACAAACTGTGACTACCAAACAATCATCATCAATGTCAGCAATGTTTCAAAGTAGTTTGACACAATTATTTGCTTAGGAGACTTAGAAAATGTAAATATAAAGCGTGACATATTTCTCTAGCAAAAACAACGAAAAACGTAAACACGCGAATCTTCACAAAAATTGTGATAATAACATCAAAACACACACATGTGCTGATTAACTAAAGTCAAATTAGTTGTTTAAATAGTAGTGGAAGTCATTCTACGAGTTTTAATATATGAACTGCATTAAGCGGACGATTTTTAGGGTTTATTCGTGATAAACTAAAAACCACGCTCTGAGCGTTGCTGGGGCACGGCGTGTTGAATTTTGCAACGCTCAGAGCGTTGCTGTGGAGTCAAAGAGTTAAGTTACATTGAAAATTTTATTACATATTTTGATTCATACCTGTTGTTTCTCTTCTGCTTTAGTTTGTTAGTATCACAGTCAGTTGTAGTCCCGTTTATGTAACTGTTCTTAATTTTTACCATTTTCAGAGAACAAAGGAGGGACTACTCCCATTTCGACTATCGCTTCTTCGACTAACCATGTAGTTCATTCACAAGGTCTAGCACTTTTTGTAGGGCTGTCCTGTTTTCTTCCACTGCACATTTTCTTACTAATTTTGTTATAATTTGTAGTTGAAATTTCATTTTTATTTATGGTTTTACTTTTTGTTTCATATGTGATGAATCCTCACAAAATTCTTAACTTGTCAGTGTACTGGATGTAGAGAAAAATGTGAAAAACCTTTATTATGGTGAACAATATTTATTTTGAGATGTGTACTTTTTAATGAAACTTTTGTTATCACTAGTTTAGGATAAATGTGTTCAAAATTTATTTTGATTACATTTAAAATGCATACTAAAATTGTGATAAGTCCTGAAACGTGAACAGAATTCATTCATCACCTTTCAACTCTACAAGGAGCATAGGCCTTCAGCAAATTTATGCTAAGTCTTCCTGTTCAATGCCCTCTTCATGTCTTTCTCCAGTTCTCTTCTCCATGTGTTGTTTGGTCTTCCTATTTCTCTTACCCTCGGGATTCCAGAAAAAAGGACTTCCTAATAATTGATTTCCTCAGTGTGTGTCCTATCCGTCTCCAGCGTGGTCTTCTCATCTCATGTTCCAAAGGCACTTGTCTTGTTCTTGTCATCAGTTCCATATTGGTGATGTTATCATTCATCAGTTCCATATTGGGGATGTTATCATACATCAGTATAATGCTGAATGTTAAAATGTAGTTCTCCAAATTTTGCACGTTTTAAATTTTCATGACCTTTCACTAAATTCTTCTGTTTCAGTAACAATTTTTTTTTGAAAGAAATATCTTTTGCTAAAAGTATCTGAGAATGCTTGTACATTACTGATTTTGTATGGATTCATCACATACAGGGAGATCACGATTTATGCACCTCAGTTTAAAGGAATTTGAAATAATGCGAGCAGAGAGAAAATGTGAAAAAAATCACTATTTTTATTTTAAAATTACATTTACATTACTAATTAAAATTGATAAATTCATGTTTTTACATTTCATTATCTTATGCTTTTTATTTTAACTTTTATTAATTTTTATTTTAATCTACTTTGCGCAAGCATCCACCTGAACTCCTATGAAGAAAATTATGTCAGTTTACATGAATCTCAAATTATGCTTGCACTTCTGGATTGTAACCCTTGCATAAATCATGACTGCATTGTATAATCTTTCACTGTATAGCTTCCTTAGTCTTTTTTGGATGTGACGCTTTTGTTAAAACCTTTCTGCATGTGCTTTATGTTTTATGGCAAAAGCTAAGACAAGCAGATTTATTATGATCACCCGGAAGAGAATCATAGACAAGACTGAAGTAGATTTTAGGCAATTCCGTTTTTCTGTCTTGTTTTTTTTCTTAGTGTATCGTGTGTATTCTGAACACAGGTAATCTACTTGTTTTAGCTGTTGTTTGTCAATGTATTTGCTGTTAGTTTTATAGCTTGAAGTCTCACATTGTTTTTGTTTTTGTTGATCATGGGAACCAGTTGCTAGCTTTTAGTGTACACTGTTTGAGGTTTTATTTCTGTTATTGTATAGGCCAGCTGTGAAATTATTTATTTGCTGATATACAGCGTAAGCAGCATATTATGGAATTATAATTCATCTTTAACTCTAAGTATATTCTCTAGAAAGAGTAGCAGATCTACTGATTATAACTCAGCTTAAACTGAAAGTAGATTCTGAAGAAAAATTAGCAAACCTACTGACAAGGGCTGCTTAGTTTCCCTGCAGAACTGCTGTAATCAGTAACATAAATTTGTAATGACTGTTACATATTTTGTTGTATATTTTTATATTTAAAAAAATTAGTGTTTGGTTGTTGAATGTTGAAAACAGCACATATATACATGTATATCTTGCAGTATTTCTGCTTTCGTAATAGTTTCAAGTGAGATGGGCATAGCAATTATTTCATCTTTCAATATGTTATTTTATGGCTTAATCATTCTTAAAGATCACTGAAAAAATATATAGACAGAAACATTTTTAACAGAAGTATGTTTTTTTTTAATTTAGTTGCCAGGTTGTCTGTGAGAAGATAAAATAGGACTACTGCATGCTCAGACAAAGTCATAAAAAGCTGTTTAATGTGGGCTGGTGACCTGATTATTATAAAAACATTGATACAGAAACCATGCCTGCAAGAGATCACATGAATGCTTTGTTCAGGCTTCCTGTTGATGAACCAGCCACATCATGCTCCATAAAGAGCTAAAACGGAAGAGAAAATAGGCTTGTTAATTATGTCTTGATATGTCTGATAACATCTTTGAACAATGTTTTTCCTACAGTCATTATGTCTTGAGGTGTTTGGTAACATCATTGAGCAATGTTTTTCCTACAGTCATTATGTCTTGATGTGTTTGGTAACATCTTTGAGCAGTGTTTTTCCCACAGCCATTATGTCTTGATGTGTCTGGTAACATCATTGAGCAATGTTTTTCCTACAGTCATTATGTCTTGAGGTGTTTGGTAACATCTTTGAGCAATGTTTTTCCTACAGTCATTATATCTTGATGTGTTTGGTAACATCTTTGAGCAATATTTTTCCTACAGTCATTATGTCTTGTTGTGTTTGGTAACATCTTTGAGCAATGTTTTTCCTACAGTCATTATGTCTTGATGTGTTTGGTAACATCTTTGAGCAATATTTTTCCTGCAGTCATTATGTCTTGAAGTGTCTGGAAACATCTTTGAGCAATGTTTTTCCCACAGCCATTATGTCTTGAAGTGTCTGGAAACATCTTTGAGCAATGTTTTTCCCACAGCCATTATGTCTTGATGTGTCTGGAAACATCTTTGAGCAATGTTTTTCCTACAGCCATTATGTCTTCATGTGTCTGGAAACATCTTTAAGCAGTGTTTTTCCTACAGTCATTATGTCTTGATGTGTCTGGAAACATCTTTGAGCAGTGTTATTCCTACAGCCATTACGTCTTTATGTGTCTGGTAACATCTTTGAGCAATGTTTTTCCCACAGCCATTACGTCTTTATGTGTCTGGTATCATCTTTGAGCAATGTTTTTCCCACAGCCATTATACATCCATATCTGCCAAAGTTTTCTTGTGGTTTCACTCTCATTCACTAATACAAATTTGTGAATGCTGCATCTTTTTGTTTTTACTAACTGCTGCTAATAATAATGTTAAAAGTGCTGTATACGTACAAGATTTACTGGAATATTAGAAAAGAAGAATTATTTGACTTATGCAGTGCAGTCACTTTATTTATATGCTTCCTGCCAGATCTTCTTCAGATTATGAGGAATGAGCTTATCTCACCCTTCCCCACCTTATTCATGCGGTACTTTCATTTTCTTTGTAACATAAAAATGCTTGTTTAATCATTCAGGTCTTTCGGATATCCATGATGGGCAGAGGTCATCGGGGTTGAGTTCAAGGGAGTCTACTCCGCTAAGTGCTCAGGCAGAAATTGGTGCAAAATTGGCCGGACTTAGATATGATCTCCATATACTTCGAAAGCAGCAACAGCTTAATATGGAGGCCATGAAAGATGAGTTTGCGGCCACTTTATCAAAAATCAAGGTAGTTATTTTGCTTTAAACTACCCTAAAATACATTTCTATTGTAAAAATGTATATTTAATATATATTTTATGGATAAATCTAATACGTCAACAATGGGCTGTTGACATCTTTGTACGTCACCTGTTGAGGGTTAAACTATGTTTGCTGTTTCAGGAAGTTCTATCATCTTTGCCTGAAGCAGAAAACCAGGCAAACTTTCAGAAGCTAACCAAGGCAGCAATCACTAAGAGCAGCTACATTAGTGACAAACAGCACGTTGATAGGAAACTTGGGTAAAAACTAAATTGTTCATGGTCTTCATGAGTCTTTTTCATTCATTCAATCATTCATTCAATCAATCATTCATTCATTTGCTTTCTCTACTTTTTTATTGGGTATGAAGCTACTACTCCAGCTGGCCCTACTGCTCCAGCTGGCCCTACTGCTCCAGCTGGTCCTACTACTCCAGCTGGCTCTACTGCTCCAGCTGGCCCTACTGCTCCAGCTGGCCCTACTGCTGCAGCTGGCCCTACTGCTCCAGCTGGTCCTACTACTACAGCTGGCCCTACTACTCCAGCTGGCCCTACTACTCCAGCTGGCTCTACTACTCCAGCTGGCCTCCTTATGAGAAGCCTGTATCAAATCACATGCTGCTGCAGCAGTGCTGTCTTTAACAATTTGTTTGACATGATGAGGTTGCCATGCCCAGCCTCACATTGGTCATCTTTTACAACATGCTTGAGAAAGCCATAGTCCTGTTCTTTCTTTGCCTTCTCAGAGGCCCCCCCCGGGAACTACACTGTGAACCTTTTTGTCCTAAAAGTAAATCATGACTTTATTATCATCATAATCATCACCCTTCATCTCCCCATGGAGTATAGGCCTTCAACAAACTTATACCAAGGCCTTCTGGCCCATGACATCAGCTCAAAGTTTTCCATGTACTTCATGTACATCTCCAGTTCTCTTCCAGTTGCATGGTATGTTACAGTGTTACTGTTCATTACTTCCCTTTCGGGCCCTGGCAACACACAGGTGGTATACTGGAATATAATTTTTTTTTTAAACTGCATCCAATGAAGAAGGCTAATGCTTACTTCTGACAGTTTGTTGACTTAGCAAATACCTTGACTTTTAAGCTTTCTTATTAGTTATACTAGCAACAACCTGTCAAAATTGACAGGTTTTTAATTGCAGCTATCTTATCATTTTGACCCATAACTATAAGTCTGTAATACTTTAAATTAAAATTTTGTCTTGAAGAAACAATCAAAAACTAACAGTTTAAGGTTATTGTTAAGAAAATTATGAGTTAAATCCGTTTCCCAAATGAAACTGGACAGAAGAGTATCTTGATTGTCTGTTGATTTAATCTGCATATCCGCACTTTCCTGTCTCCAATTCATGTACAGTTTATCAGGCTACTTTCCATAATCAAACTGTTCATGCACACCGTCATTTGTGCACTTTTCTATTTTCTGGAGAGTATATATAAGGGAAACAATACAATTATTATCTAACTTTCAACCACAGTTGCATCCCTTAGCTGTGGTTGAAAGTTAATGTACTCTCTCGAAAATAGAAAAGTGCGCAAATGACGGTGTGCATGATGTGACCGACCGATATACGTACGGCGGGAATTATGGTATTGGATTTCATGTCATATATTAGCATATGGTACTGGTCTAGAAAGCGGGCCCCGGAAGTTCAGGTTTTTGAAAACGCGAATCCGACTTTTTATTTAACAACTCCCGATCCGACTTTTGTATCAACCGCCCACTATTTGCCTTTAGCAGTGTTTCGTGCTTTAATTGTGTTTCGCGCATTAGCTGAATGTTCCGTGCCGGAGCGTTTTAACTTTATTGGATGCGCCGATCGAGCACATAATTCCGAGCCGACTGCATCTGAATAGGTGTCCATCGCCGGTCGAGGTCGTTTGTGCATCAAATGGTCATGATACCCCAGACGAACAGACATGTGACAGCTACGGCAAGACGGTTGGGTTATCTCCCCCTCATACGATACATATTTCGTTTACCATTTCGTAAATTGTGTTTCGTTTCTCGGAAAAAGTCTGGGGCCCGCTTTCTAGACCAGTACTAGATGAATCATTGGTGAATAAATTGCTTTTAAATTTCAGTGAACTTGAGGTCAGCATTGAAGGGCTACGCACAGATGTCATTTCGAAACAGTATCAAGTCAATACTGCTGACGTCGAAGGCATAGCTCAGCTACTCAATAACATAACTAAATCTCTGGCTGATCTCAAGGGTCAGTACTTGGCATCATTTAATGTTTGTTATGTTTTTTCAATATGTATTTGTTCCTACCTCTTGTTCTGCTGATACATCATCATTTAATGTTTGTTAAGTTTTTCAATATGTATGTGTTCCTACCTCTTGTTCTGCTGATACATCATCATTTAATGTTTTTCAATATGTATGTGTTCCTACCTCTTGTTCTGCTGATACATCATCATTTAATGTTTGTTAAGTTTTTCAATATGTATGTGTTCCTACCTCTTATTCTGCTGATACCTCATCATTTAATGTTTGTTAAGTGTTTCAGTATGTATGTGTTCCTACCTCTTGTTCTGCTGATACCTCATCATTTAATGTTTGTTAAGTTTTTCAATATGTATGTGTTCCTACCTCTTGTTCTGCTGATACCTCATCATTTAATGTTTGTTAAGTGTTTCAATATGTATGTGTTCCTACCTCTTGTTCTGCTGATACCTCATCATTTAATGTTTGTTAAGTTTTTTAAAATGTATGTGTTCCTACCTCTTGTTCTGCTGATACCTCATCATTTAATGTTTAAGTTTTTCAATATGTATGTGTTCCTACCTCTTGTTCTGCTGATACATCATCATTTAATGTTTGTTAAGTTTTTCAATGTGTATGTGTTCCTACCTCTTGTTCTGCTGATACATCATCATTTAATGTATGTTAAGTTTTTTAAAATGTATGTGTTCCTACCTCTTGTTCTGCTGATACATCATCATTTAATGTTTGTTAAGTTTTTTAATATGTATGTGTTCCTACCTCTTGTTCTGCTGATACATCATCATTTAATGTTTGTTAAGTTTTTCAATATGTATGTGTTCCTACCTCTTGTTCTGCTGATACATCATCATTTAATGTTTGTTAAGTTTTTCAATATGTATGTGTTCCTACCTCTTGTTCTGCTGATACATCATCATTTAATGTTTGTTAAGTTTTTCAATATGTATGTGTTCCTACCTCTTGTTCTGCTGATACCTCATCATTTAATGTTTGTTAAGTTTTTCAATATGTATGTGTTCCTACCTCTTGTTCTGCTGATACCTCATCATTTAATGTTTAAGTTTTTCAATATGTATGTGTTCCTACCTCTTGTTCTGCTGATACATCATCATTTAATGTTTGTTAAGTTTTTCAATATGTATGTGTTCCTACCTCTTGTTCTGCTGATACCTCATCATTTAATGTTTGTTAAGTTTTTCAATATGT
Source organism: Oreohelix idahoensis (assembly GCA_024509875.1). Lineage (NCBI taxonomy): Eukaryota > Metazoa > Mollusca > Gastropoda > Stylommatophora > Oreohelicidae > Oreohelix > Oreohelix idahoensis. The sequence goes on along the minus strand of JAMPIV010018365.1, from coordinate 328,854 downwards.
ATGTGTTCCTACCTCTTGTTCTGCTGATACCTCATCATTTAATGTTTGTTAAGTTTTTCAATATGTATGTGTTCCTACCTCTTGTTCTGCTGATACATCATCATTTAATGTTTGTTAAGTTTTTTAATATGTATGTGTTCCTACCTCTTGTTCTGCTGATACATCATCATTTAATGTTTGTTAAGTTTTTCAATATGTATGTGTTCCTACCTCTTGTTCTGCTGATACATCATCATTTAATGTTTGTTAAGTTTTTCAATATGTATGTGTTCCTACCTCTTGTTCTGCTGATACATCATCATTTAATGTTTGTTAAGTTTTTCAATATGTATGTGTTCCTACCTCTTGTTCTGCTGATACATCATCATTTAATGTTTGTTAAGTTTTTCAATATGTATTTGTTCCTACCTCTTGTTCTGCTGATACATCATCATTTAATGTTTGTTAAGTTTTTCAGTATGTATGTGTTCCTACCTCTTGTTCTGCTGATATATCATTATTTTCCTTGCCGCTCCATATGGAGCATGGAGCATGGAGCAACTCTGGTACAGCTGGCCCCATTGCAGGATGCCTGCTCCAAACATTCACATGCTCTTGCAGCAGTGGTCCCTGTTTAACATGATGAAGTTGCCTGCCCCGTGTGACATGCCTGAAGGGCAGTAACCCTATTTTTTTGGTCTCTTAAAGGCCCCATAAAATACACAGGATTTTACTGGTATATATTAAGTCGCGTCATTCCATTTTCACAGTGGAAATAACGGCATTCCATTTTCACAGTGGAAATCGCGTCAGTCCATTTTCACACTGGAAATCACATCATTCCATTTTTGTCCTATTCTGTGCAAGCACCCATTTATAAAAGTTTATATTTTCCTTGCTATCATTTTAGTGTTTTTGTTTATTCTGTTGCATGTTTTTCTTAAAGATCAGCTGAAATAATTCTAATTTGTATTGTTGTCTGCAGCCACTGAACTTCAGTATTGTCTCAAATAATGCATCCCTTGCATGCAACCAAATTAAGGTTGTCTGAAGATTCTCAATATCAGGTGCTTTGTATTGAAAGAATTATAGAAGATTTTTCTGCTAAACTTAACGAGTTGTTTAGCATTGCGTTTTATACCATTTAAATGTTATTATTACTTTATTTAATAGTTATTAAAAAATTTTGAAGTGCTTACTTTTTTAATATTACTTTTTATTTTCAGCTCGATTCACGGACATTCATGGCCAGATGAAGCATGTGCTGGATGAAGAAATGAAAATTTTAGTGACTGAAGAAAAGTAAGTCATTTAGCTTGTAAAGATCTCCATATTGTTGTCTCTCGACTTCTTGACCTATTTTCTTAGCATTTCATCATTTTCCTTTGTGCTCCTTACAGAGCATGGAGCAAACACAGCAGCTGGTCTCTTGCAGGAAACCTGCACCCAAACATTTACATGTTCATGCATTAGTGGTTTATGTGGCAGCATATTTTACATGATGAGGTTGCTATCCCCTTGTACAACCTCATATTAGTTGATGTATGATATATGTGAGGTTGCTATCCCCTTGTACAACCTCATATTAGTTGATGTATGATATATGTGAGGTTGCTATCCCCTTGTACAACTTCATATAAGTTGACGTATGATATATGTGAGGTTGCTATCCCCTTGTACAACTTCATATTAGTTGACGTATGATATATGTGAGGTTGCTATCCCCTTGTACAACCTCATATTAGTTGATGTATGATATACCGTAAAATCTCGCGTATAATACACACAATTTTTACTCATTTTTGCCCGCTAGAACTCTGGTGCGTATTATACGCGAGTACTATAAAATACGTAATTTTCGATATCGAAAGTAACCTACATTGGAAAGTCTGTCAAGTTTTTGTCACAATTTGACAGTGAAAATGGTGCAAAATTGAATGTGCCATGTGTTTTCTTATGTGTCAGACATTGTTGCAAAACGCATTTCGCACTCTTGGCCTTCAATCTGTTTTGATATTAAGCTTGGTTGTGAAGTTTGTCATTTGATTATTTTGAGCCCTAAAAATGAATTCGAGAAAATGTTGTACTGCAGCAGAAAAGCTCTTAGTAGTAAAATATGCAGAATCTAACGGCAATCGGGCAGCAAGTCGACATTTTTCCATTAACGAGTGCAACATTCGATTATGGCGAAAAAACAAAGAGGCGCTGCAAGAGTGTTGCCTAGTAAGAAAAAGGCGAATTGTGGGTCACCACCAGATCTTCCATACCTAGAAAAAAACATTATTGGAGTGGGTAGTGGATAGAAGGCAACAAGGCATCGGTGTTTCATGCATTGAAATCCGACTTAAAGCTCTGGAACTTAAAAAATCTCGTACAGGCACAACAGCATTTAAAGCGTCATATGGATGGGCAGTTTGTTTTATGAAGCAACATGGTCTTTCAGTTCATTGAAGAACTACTATCGTGCAGCATCTTCCATCTTCTTTCAGTTTTTTAACAAATGTTTCATAAAATATAATCTTGAAAAATTATGGTGCGTATTATACACGAATTTCTATTTTACAAGAAAATTTTGGGCTAAATCAAGCATGCGTATTATACACGAGTGCGTATTATACGCGAGATTTTACGGTATGTGAGGTTGCTATCCCCTTGTACAACCTCATATTAGTTGACGTATGATATATATGAGGTTGTTATCCCCTTGTACAACCTCATATTAGTTGACGTATGATATATATGAGGTTGCTATCCCCTTGTACAACCTCATATTAGTTGACGTATGATATATATGAGGTTGTTATCCCTTGTACAACCTCATATTAGTTGACGTATGATATATATGAGGTTGTTATCCCCTTGTACAACCTCATATTAGTTGACGTATGATATATGTGAGGTTGCTATCCCCTTGTACAACCTCATATTAGTTGACGTATGATATATGAGGTTGCTATCCCCTTGTACAACCTCATATTAGTTGACGTATGATATATATGAGGTTGCAGTAGTCATATTCTTTCTTTGTCTCTTCAGAGGACTTCCCCCCCCCCCCCCCCCACCCACACACACACACACACACACACTGGGCGTCTTTAGCCTTTTGCCTTGTTGATTTTATAACTCTCCTCAAACCAGGTATTTCTTTTTTGTATTCTTCTCTTTAATTCTTGCTGTTGACCTTAGTATTTAGCATACAGAGTTTTTTTTAAAAAGTAGCACACATGATATGTAAATTTGCTCAAAGCATTTTATATAGAATGCAGACATCACTTGTTATTCCCCTCCTGACTGACACTTAACATCTTTTTGACGTAGGTTTTTGAAAGAAGAACCAACACAGATTGAGAATTCTCTAAAGCGATGCAAGAACATCTCTGATAACCTCTTAAATCTTCAAAGGTGGGAACTTCAGTTTGCATATTTTTTTTTGGTTGTTCTTTTTAACTTGTGATGAATGCTTATACTTCTGTGAACATTGAAAATGAGTTGAAAGTCAAATCTTTCTTTGTTACTTATGTCGATGTTTCTGGGAATTATTTCTGATAAAAAAGAAAAAGCTGTACAAAATTTTGAGAATTCAAATGTATGTGAACCAAAGATAGAAATATTTTATAAATGATTCATATTTTGTAAATCAAAAATGAAGTTATGAGATGAAGGATCTTAAGACAATTAAAAAGCACTGCAAACTGTTTGAAAGTTCAGATATATGCAAATCAAAGCTATACATGTTTTATAAAATCATACACAAAGGTTTTATAAATCAACAAGTAACGTTTTGAAATGCAGGATCTTTTGAAAATGCGTTTATTCTTCTTCATTCACCCCCCAGATGTCAACTTGAATATGTTTAAAGAAAGTAATGGTCAGTTTGAGGCTGTTGACATCCCCTTAGAGCTTTCCTAGGAATGCATTTGACCCCTGAGTATGAGGCAGGTCTTCTGTATTCGCTATAAATGATTTCATTTCTTTTATTATTGCTGGTTATCTTGTTAACAGATTAACATCAGAACAAGATCAAAGATCATCTTTTGCACCTTCTGTAGAGGTCTCATCTGATCGAAAGCTCTTGCCTGCTAAAACTGAGACTCTTGTTCCTGACCAGGACCTGAGAGCTAAGGAAAGGGAGGTAAGATGAACAAGAAATGAGAGTAATTTCAACTTGTTAAAGCAAATATCTATCAAAGCACATCACAAAATCCATAATGAAACACCTAGTAATGTGATTGTGAATGTGGTTTGTTGCTTTTTGATAGCTTAACTAATACAGGATATGGTTACTAAGATTAGAATAGGATTGAAATGGTATGACAAGATCACCAATGTGGAACTGATGACACGAGCCAGACAAGTACCAATGGAATAAAAGATGAGAAGTTGCTGGCGATGGATAGGACACACACTGAGGAAACATGTTGATAGGACACACACTGAGGAAACATGTTGATAGGACACACACTGAGGAAACATGTTGATAGGACACGCACTGAGGAAACATGTTGATAGGACACACACTGATGAAACATGTTGATAGGACACACACTGAGGAAACATGTTGATAGGTCACACACTGAGGAAACATGTTGATAGGACACACACTGAGGAAACATGTTGATAGGACACACACTGAGGAAACATGTTGATAGGACACACACACTGAGGAAACATGTTGATAGGACACACACTGAGGAAACATGTTGATAGGACACACACACTGAGGAAACATGTTGATAGGACACACACACTGAGGAAACATGTTGATAGGACACACACACTGAGGAAACATGTTGATAGGACACACACACTGAGGAAACATGTTGACACAATTCTTTTAGTAACATCAAATATGATTGTAGGTACTTCATATTGACACAATTATTTTAGTAACATCAAATATCATTGTAGGTACATCATTTTGTTTTTGCTATTTCTTAGCTTCAATGATACTGAATGTGTTTTCTAGATGACACATTGTTGCCGTTTCTGAGAGCTAGGTAAATTTTTAGACATTTTTTTTATCCCATCATAAAACCCAGCAGGAGACATATTGTGTGACTGATTAAAGATAGTTTGTGGCTGTTTGTTGGTGTAAGTACAGTAATGTGGTATTATAAACAAGTTTACTTGTTATTATAGATGGGTGGTCTATTTCCATGTAGTATAAATGTGTGTTCTGTGTAGTGTAGATGAATGGTCTTTTTTCTAGTTGTGTATTCTGTTCCTGTATATATATTAGATGTGTGTTCTGTTCCCACATAAGTATAGTAGATGTATGTTTTGTTAACACATACTATTGATTATGTTTTGTTTCCACATATTGTAAATGTGTATTCTGTTTTCACATGTATTCTATTTCCACATATTGTATATATGTGTTCTGTTTATACATACTGTAGATGTGTGTCATGTTTCCACATATTTTATATGTGTATGCTGCTTCCACACATTGTAGACCTGTGTTCTGTTTCCATTTATATTATTCTGTTTTCATATATTGTAGATGTATATTCTGTTTCTGCATATTGTAGGGTGTATTCTGTTTCCACATATTGTAGATGTATGTCTACTTAGTTTCTGTGCAGATTTGTTCCATGCACTAAAAGCAAAACTATGTAAGACAAGACTGCTTATAAATAAATTCTCTATGATCTTAATTCAGTGACTACATGTTAACTGTTTCCTCAGGTTGGTGATAAATCGAATGACAAAAAGGAACAAATAAGTTCTAGGCATGAAGCACCCAGACTTAATAAACGTTCAGAAATGGCATCAAGAAACCTACAGCCTTCTGTAACTGATGTCAGCAGTGAGACGAAGGAGGTAGATAGGAGGATTGATATAGGATCAAGAGCTCAGCCCAGTCAAGAAAAGCCAGTTGCTCCTGCCAAGTCTGTAATTTTATTGAATACAGCAACAACTCACATGTCAACAGCAGCAACTACAACCAGAGTGCCATCTGCAGCAACTGTTTCATCAGTGCCATCCTTGTCATCAGCCTCTAATGTGGCCTCAGTGAAACCTTCATACTCTGCAGCATCAACCCCACCAAAACCACCAGAGAAACCAACAGCTACTGTGTCAGCAATGACAGCAGGAGTATCAGATACTGTCATAACTACACCGACAAAGGCAGCAGAGAAAGAGTCCAGCTCTCCTATAATGAAGAATGTTTTTATTCCTTTAACCCAAACTACCGGACGTTTGACCAGTACAGCTTTGGCAGGAACTGATACTGGAAACCAATCACCCAAAGATGGGACTAAAAGTCCTAAGAAGAAAGATACAACAGTGTATACTTATCAAGTCTGTGGTCCTGTCAATCCAGTTTTCCCTATCCCACCTGTATTCGATAAACCAGAGAATTTAGATGTGACCTCTAGGAGCAAGGATTCTCCCACAGAGCTTAAGGATAAATCAAAATCAGAGTCAAGTACCAGAGGTACTAATAGGCCACCAGACTTATCTTTAGGAAAGGCTGATTCTGTGAAGAAGGGGTCAGTATCATTTTCAGATCCACCTGTCACGAACATTGCAAGTGTAGATAACAACTCATCATCTAAGACTGTCAATGGACATTCTGTGGACAAAGTGCCTCTAGCAGCACAGAAACAGACAGCTCGAAGTGCATTTTTTAGTTCAGTCAACTCTTCGTCCAATTCACCATCATCACCTAATAGAAATTCAGTTAGCCTTGACCCTGGACCAGTTTTAAGTCCAACAGGGGTGGTTGGTAAAATGACAGAGGGTCCTACCATAAATTTGGTACTTACAGGCTCAGTCAGTCCTATGTCTCCTACCAACCAAGGGTCTTTCAACGTTACTCCACCTGTAGAGCTGAACTCACTTCGGGCTGTGGAAAACAGGACATCTTCCTCAACCACAAACTTTCCAGCACATGGCATTTCCAATTCTGATGTTGATAATAACTCATCTTATGACTCTCAGTCATCCACCAGTTCAGACTCTAGTAGCAAACACAAGAAAGTCCCTCCCCCTCCACCACCTAGACAAGGCAGTAGGACCCAGTCTGCTAGTATTTTACCAGTGAATGGTGTACCTCCAGACTTGCCAGTGCAACAATCAAGAGAAATGCCTCGGTTTGTGGGTGGCATTCTGGGACAGCACAGATCATCAGGAGGACCTTTGTTCTCCACTCCTAAACCTTTGCTCCAGCAGAAATCTGTGTCAAGAAATGATCAAGGCATTAACAGTACTACTTATATTAACATAAATCAGCCAGATGTACAATGTCAGAAAAACTCCTCGCAGCAGATAAGTGATGCAAACACTCAGAACAATGCTAATGCTGGAGATGGTTCAGCTATCCCCTCACTTTCAGCAGTATTGAACCGTGGGAAACGTGACAGCAGTAGTGAAAGCAGCAGTAGTAGTTCTGGAACTATGGGCTCACAACAGAGTGTAGTCACTGTGGTCAGGTCTTCATCGGTCACAATCAAGGATTCCAGCAAGTCAAAGCCAGACCCACCCAAGCGTCACTCCAGCCTTCTGTCCAAGTTTACTGGCAGCAAGGAGTCCAAGAGTAAAATAAAAAATGGGAAAGCTAAAGTCAATGGAGTAGATTTCTAAACAGAATGTAAACTCTAACCTTTTGAGTTGGATGTAAAATATTGTGTGTTTTGTGCAGCTTCTCAGTTATGAGTCATCTTTTGTAGAATAATAAATGAATATTTTTATGCATTAATTAAACAAAATTGATTTTTATGATTCAAAGGCCAACGCAAAGAATTAATTTGTGCTGAGGATACTATGCACTTCTTCTTCATGCATTTTCAGATGTCAGCTTGTGTGTTGCAAGAAAGTAGGGGTCAATCTGCATAGTGTTTGTCTAGGAAAGGTACTGGTGATGGCCATGTTTTCTTTGTTCATCATTTGTTGGACACTGGGCTCTTTTGCAGCACATGTTCAGCAGTCATTTTATCTTCACCACATTTACACTCATCAGTAGTTCCTGTCTTTAGCTTGTTGAATAGATGCTGTCTCAATCTACTCATCAGTAGTTCCTGTCTTTAGCTTGTTGAATAGATGCTGTCTCAATCTACTCATCAGTAGTTCCTGTCTTTAGCTTGTTGAATAGATGCTGTCTCAATCTATTGTGGCCTGTGTGGAATCTGAAGATTACCACTTTTTCACTTCTGCTGAGCTGGTAATATACATTAATTTTTCTGTTGGCCTAGATACTTTGTTTCCCACTTGTTCCTATATCTGCCCCTGATAAAACTCTTGAGCAGAAGTTATGCTTATATTAGGATGAGATGGCTTTCCACCTTTGCCAATCTGTCAGTTTCTTCATTGCCAGAGATGTTGCAGTGAGATAGGATCCACTGTATAACAACTCTTTTGAATCACTTATATAGTTTGTAGAGTTCTGCTCTTAGACCATTTAGGTCTCCATTCTTTTGGCTCCTAAGCTGGTTCCCACCAAAGCATCACTGTAGCCATCTGTCAACGCATACTGATAGTGGAGCTGATTTCTAAACAGAAAATAAACTCTTACCGTTTGAGGTGGAAGTAGAAATACTGTGTGAATTGTGCTGCTTCTCACATGAATTATCTTTTGCAGAATATTATATGCAATTTTGTTATGCATTTACTAAAAAAAAAAAAAAAAAAACGTTGATTTTATGATTCAAAGATTAAACAAGGAATTAATGTTTGCTGAGGACACTATACACTGAACCCTGCACATTGACCTGAGACTGTTTGTTGGAATGTGAATGAGATAAATGACAAGGTTTATTTAGTACATTAGATGAAATCTGACATTACAAAAAATAATTACTTCAGTTAGGTCAATCTTGGATTGACTTCAGTTAGGTAAATCTTGGATTGACTTCAGTTAGGTAAATCTTGGATTGACTTCAGTTAGGTCAATCTTGGATTGACTTCAGTTAGGTAAATCTTGGATTGACTTCAGTTAGGTAAATCTTGGATTGACTTCAGTTAGGTAAATCTTGGATTGACTTCAGTTAGGTAAATCTTGGATTGACTTCAGTTAGGTAAATCTTGGATTGACTTCAGTTAGGTAAATCTTGGATTGACTTCAGTTAGGTAAATCTTGGATTGACTTCAGTTAGGTAAATCTTGGATTGACTTCAGTTAGGTCAATCTTGGATTGACTTCAGTTAGGTCAATCTTGGATTGACTTCAGTTTAGGACAATCTTGGATTGACTTCAGTTAGGTCAATCTTGGATTGACTTCAGTTAGGTCAATCTTGGATTGACTTCAGTTAGGTCAATCTTGGATTGACTTCAGTTAGGTCAATCTTGGATTGACTTCAGCAATAAAGACATGAGAATCACACCAGTAAGATAAATATGATATCTTCATTTGTTTAGAAAATGTTTAAACTTGTTTTTTAAATTTTGGAGCAAAATCATAATTATGAATTCTGTGTAATGTTTGAAATTATTATAGAATTATAGATTGGGTCATATACTGCCATAAAATAAACCCTTAAATCAGTTAATGAACGTAACTCTGAATGGATGAGAGGCCAGTATTAAGAGCTGATTTTTGTAGTCACTACTGATGGGAGGCCAGGTTTTTAGGGCTGATATATTTGAACTAAATTTTTGTTGTTTTATCCCAAATTTTAAATTTTATTGATCCTTATTAAATGTCTTTTACAACTGTGTATAACAATACTATACTTTAAAAAACAAAACTTGAAAAGAACTGACCACTGAACTTGAGAACTATATAAAAACTCAAAGCAACAAAAACTTCCTTGGGTCAAACATAGGAAAATTACCACTCCTGTATGAGCTAAAATGCTGATACCAGAATATCATTCATTAAAACTTTCTCTTCTGTCAATAATAATGCGTATCTCATTTGTTGTACAACAGTTGTGGAATAAAATCTGTTCTTTTTAATGTGTGTTTATTCTGCTTTCAATCTTTGCTTGAAGTTCAAGCAATTTAAAAAAAAAATATAGAGATAACACGCTAGAAAGTTAATAAACTCTCTTGTATATCCAAGCTGTTTTTTTTTTTACTGAGAATTTAGCGACATATTAACAGGAAAGTTCAAAGTTCACAGAAACTTTGCAGTGTTAACGGTTGTGAACATGTAATCTATGTATATAGCACATAATTTTTGCTTCTCATGTATCTGTATGTATATTTCTCACAGAATGGAAGATTATCATAAACTCTGTCATTAATAAAAATCAGTAAGGACATTATTACTACTTAAAACATTTATCTTCAACATCTACTGAAGACAATCATTGGCATCACAAAGAATATTTTATGGCTGAGCAGCATAATCAGATGCAATAAAATGAAAATTCTCAATGAGAGGTCACAACAAGTGGGCCTGAAAATACACAGGGGAAAAGACAAAGATTATGAGAATAAATGCAAGAAATGATAACAAGGTTGAACTTGAAGAAACACCACTAAAAGATGTAGAATCGTACACATATCTTGGAAGTGATATAGACAAAGTTGGAGGGACAGACAGTGATATCAAAATAAGAATACAAAAAGCAAGAGGAGCTTTCATTGCATTGTGAAACATATAGAGAACAAGAGAAATCAAGTCCAACACGAAAATAAGAATCTTCATCTCAAATGTGAAGTCAGTCCTATTGTATGGCTCTGAGACATGGAGAACAACAAAAACAACAACCAAAAAGATACAGACTTTTATAAACGGGTGCTTGCGTAGAATAGAAGGATTAAAATGGTATGACAAAGTCACAAATGTGGAATTGATGACAAGAACCAGACAAGTGCCAGTGGAACAAGAGTTGAGAAGAAGACGCTGGTACATTGAGGAAACCTGTTGATAGCATTACAAGGCAGTCCATGTTCTAGAATCCACAGGAAAAGAGAGGCAGAGGTAGACCAAAAACACATGGAGAAGAGAACTGGAAACAGAGGTGAAAATGATGAGGAATGGCACAGGACAGGAAGACTTGGCAAGTGTTTGTTGAAGGCCTATGCTCCTTGGGGAGCTAAAGGGTATTGAAGGACATTTTTACTACTTAAAACATTTATCTTCAACATCTACTGAAGACAATCATTAGCATCACCAAGAATAATTTATAGCTGAGCAGCAGGAACATAGGATGAATCCTTCCTTTAAGAAAATGCATATTGGTGTAAATAGGAAGTCATCAAGCAAGTCGAACAAAATAAACTAGTCTGGATCTGTTACAACAATGAGTAGCACATTTTTGATGAAATCAGGCTTTCAGCTTTTTCACAGCATCAAGTGCATTCTTATCTAAGTGAACTGAAACAACAATATCTGCAAGCATTGAGCCTCCACTGAGCCTTTAGAGCAGGGGTTCTCAACCTTTATTTGCTCATGGCCCCCTTCTGAGCCTCATTTACCTCTGTGGCCCCCCTCATAGTTGCTGTTAACTGGAAAAAAGGTACTGTGCCATCTTACTGTGGCCCCCCTCATAGTTGCTGTTAACTGTGCCATCTTACTGTGGCCCCCCTCATAGTTGCTGTTAACTGGAAAAAAGGTACTGTGCCATCTTACTGTGGCTCCCCTCATAGTTGCTGTTAACTGTGCCATCTTACTGTGGCCCCCCTCATAGTTGCTGTTAACTGTGCCATCTTACTGTGGCCCCCCTCATAGTTGCTGTTAACTGGAAAAAAGGTACTGTGCCATCTTACTGTGGCTCCCCTCATAGTTGCTGTTAACTGTGCCATCTTACTGTGGCCCCCCTCATAGTTGCTGTTAACTGTGCCATCTTACTGTGGCCCCCTAGAAATATGGCATGGCCCACGTTGAGAACCACTGCTTTAGAGCACCCATAGTGGGGACATGTGGATATTGATAAGGGAGAGAAACTAATGATCACCTGTTAGAGAATGACAGTGCAATCAATGAATCAACATGGCTAAGATTGCTGGAATATGATATCGAACATAAGACTAGCAGGGACGGACATGTGATAGGATGGATCAGGCATGTATACTATCAGAGTGATATAGAAACAGTCAGCATTCATACCCTTTAACATTAGCTGAGGCAGACTAAGCACATGTGGGTTTGCCTGGAGTGCAATGTTGTAGATTCTGAACAACTGTGGATGTGATGACTGGACATTAAATAAAATGTACTTAAATAATAGGCAACAGAGATTTGGTGCTTTAAAATACATTGGACAGTGAGAGAAACCTGAAGGGGGGGAAAACACATCATTTTTAATCGCCAACAAAAGGTCAAAGTTCTTTTGGACATGTCATGAGGAGAGTAAAATAACTAGTAATCTTCTTGGGCTCAGGGATTATGATAGGGAACTGTTTACGCAGAAGACAATCTGATCATCAGAAGGGGACCCGTTAAACAGATTCTTTAAGGTTGCTGGTTGATGCATACTCCATGATAAATTTGTGAATGTTGTGTCTACATCTCATGTATCACATAAGCTAGAAGAAAACAGAAAGTACATGAATATTTGTGGATCAGAAGAAAAAGTTGTGGTTCTTGTTTTTAGCAATTTTTAGAAGGTATTTTGGGGACCTACGCATATAAAGTTTTATTTTTTTTTTAACTTCACAGTCTTTGCACACTGGCTGGAATGTTTATAAAACTGTTCAACAAAAAATAATTAAGAATGTTTATAAAACTGTTCAACAAAAAAATAATTTAGAATGTTTATGGAATGCTGTTGTGACAACAATTAATTAGGAATGTTTATGGAATGCTGTTGTGACAACAATTAATTAGGAATGTTTATGGAATGCTGTGACAAAAATTAGTTCAGGAATGTTTACGGAATGCTGTTACAAAGAAAGTGTGCTTATATTTAGCATTTAGACCAAGAAATTATGGGAGTTTCAATGCAGCTATAATGAAATAACATGATTTTGTTTGTACATTATTTATTTGCTTTGTGTACTCCAGGTGTGTTCATGAAATTTCTTTTTTCACCTTTGAAATTAAAGCAATATCACAGAGACCAGATATGACTTTTTCTATCTCATTGTGTTTGTACAAGTTTTCAACTGCATTTACAGTTTCTAGTTGTGTCCAGCTTAGTAGTGTGATCTTTAAGATAGGCTGCTTTCTTAAGAAACTGAGACCCAGCAGTGATATTTTGTTAAGGAAATGAGACAAGCTGAAACACTATTTGTTAAGAAAATTAGACAGCTTAGCAATGTTGCAATGCCAGAACTGTGGCAAGCAGGTGAAATATAACACAGAATTAAAACATGTTCATTGGGAGTACCAGATTCCAAGGAGATTAATATTAATTTCTTGATGCCTTAGTTTATCATCATTCTGATGTGTCATATTTAGTGGTCTTAATTAATCCCCTCCAATTAATCCCTCCTGGTGCCAGAAATAATTCTCGCTGTTTTCTTCAACTAAATTCTTATTATGTCATCCCAGATCTTCTCTCTCTCACTTGACTGTCCTCGTAGTTACCACAATTTTCTAAGCTGGTTCCAAAAATAACTTGAATTCATTAAAATCACACATTTGTATGACTGACTTCACTTAGCTGGCTCCAGTAATGTTACTTATTTCCTTCACTAAGTGATGAGATGAAGATGCTGTGGATGGATAGTACATACATTGAGGAAACCTGTTGATAGCACTACAAGGCAGTCCTTGTTCTGGAATCCTCAGGGTAAGAGAAGCAGAGGTAGACCAAAAAAACACATGGAGAAGAGAACTGAAGCTGATGGCACATGACAGGAAACTTGGCATGTTTTTGTCAAAGACCTATACTGCTTGGACAGCTAAAGGGTAATTGTAACTGTCTTTTTTTTCTTGTTGATGTGATCACTGGCCCAAGACAGGATACATGTTGTTAGATGTGTAGTGCGAGCGTATGATGAATTGAGTGTGGGTGCGTATGAAGACGCGAATGTGTTTAGGCTCGTATAGATGTAGATCCGGCAACCCATACTCTCACATGCAGTAATCAAGGATGCTTTGACACTGCAGGCATGTTTCAAGACATTTATTGACGGGAACACACATAATATCAACAGGAACAGTCAGTGTAACAAGGTCATGCTGACCTGACATCGATAGGTATACATTTGGCATTCAAAAAGGTAAACATCAGAATAGACGTGCATGGTCAATAGCAAAGTTCTTCAATAATGACAGTTCGTAGCATCGCCCTTGGCGTCTCTGACTAAACGCGTCAGATGCCTTAGTTACTATGACACATAGGTGCAACTTGGCACTCCCTGCCAATTGCACATATCAGGCTGTAGTATAATAGCCGAAAGCACAGGCCTCGTTCTGACGTCGGCCGTGTACTTCTGTTAAATAGGTTATCATCAACCCTGCAGTAATACTTATTGTAGATAGAAGTTCCGCCAATCTGCGGCTCCCACAATATATCTTCGTCACTGGATTTCTGGACAATATAAGACTAACAGTCTTGGATGGCTACCTCGAGCACAAATATATAAGTTCTGAAATGGCGGATCAGTGAGCTGCTGTTCACCCTAGGTAATCCTTTACATGTTCTGCCACCGAAAAGCGTAATAATGCATAAAGGTCGGTATTACCTGGAAAATGAATCCTCAGAACTAAACAAGGAATTCTGTCGTCATCCCGACGCACAGAGATTCACTGGGGAAAACTGCCATAGCAGTTACTTCGAAGATTCTCCCCGAAAAAACAATGGACTCTTGGTCCCTTCAGAAAAACAGGACCTCCCGGCTTCCCGGAAGTATATCTCACTCCCGCTTAAAAAACCTTCCCATAGGCCTACGCCGAACTGTCAACCTCTGACCCTAAAGGTCAAACACAATGAATGAATAAACAAGGGAAGACAACCCCTAATCAACCTGACATCGCAGGTAAAGACACAATTATTCTTATGATACAAACATAAGCAAATAACTTGACAGATGACTCCGTCGAAAATGACAGCAACATTACTACCACCCCCCTGTAAAAAAAAAAATGCAATTTTTTTTTTTTTAATATGTTCATGAGCAAGATAGCACCAGTATCACTTCTGTGCTCATGCAAACAATGAACCTAATATCAGGTACAATAGAAGAGGGTACAAATCATCTCCCAACATAGGAGAAAATATTTCCTTTAAGCCAAACAAACTAAGGGATACCATTCAATAAACCTAAGTTGCTGGCAATACCAATCATATATCAAACATTACTAAATAATATAATCATAGCAATATACAAATGTCAATGCTATTTTAGCAACATATCACTGATGGATGGACAAAATGAAATTTGTTAAATTATCTAAACATCATCCAAATACATTTGTATTACAACATATTATGATATTAAGGACAGACCTAAGTCTGAAAATATATCAGGAAAAACTAGGACACAAGATTTAACTGGAATCATGTGGGCATCTAGACAATATGTCCGCCATCACATTATCCGAACCACGGATAGCTCGCACCGTGAAATGGAAAGGCTGAAGAGCAATAGCATAACGAGTAGATCTCGAGCTCTTCAAATCCTTACTTTGCATAGCCGTAAGAGCTTTTTGGTCGGTTTCCATAAAGAAATGCGCGCCCAGAAGGAACCTTTGTAGCTTAAGAATGGACCAAACCATAGCCAACAATTCACGGTCCAAAACCGAGTAATTCCTTTCTGCCGCATTCAGCTTCCTAGAAATATACATTACAGGATGCAGAGTTCCTGAATATTCCTGCATTAGTGCCGCTCCAATCCCAGTGGAAGAGGCATCACTACGAAGGACAAAAGTCTTATCAATCGTCGGTAGTCTTAAGATAGGATGAGATGAGAACAAATTCTTAACCTGATCCAATGAAGATTGGCATTCTTGGGACCAACGCACCATATTAGGAGAACCTTTTTTCAATAACGTTGAAAGTGGTGCCATAATGGAGGACAGATTCTCAATGAATCTTCCATAGAATTGTATCAATCCCAATAGACTACGCACTTGCTTTTTTGTCTTCGGAACCGAGATATTTAATATCTTTGAAATGTTTTGGTCCTCTGTCTTCAACAGACCATGACCAACTCGATGACCTAGGAAGGAAATTTCACTAAACCCAACAAAAGCTTTAGAGGGTTTAGCTGTCAAACTATGCTCACGTAGAGTAGATAGCAATTCCTTTAGACCCACATAGTGTTCTTCCCAAGTATCGCTGAAAAGACAGATGTCGTCTAAATATGCAATGACATCTGCACGATCTGATAGAATTCGTCGCATCATGCGCACGAAAGTCGCTGGGGCGTTCATAAGCCCGAAAGGCATAAAATTCCATTGAAACAGACCCCTAGGTGTCGAAAAAGCAGTGAGAGGTTTGGCGTGTTCCGTCAATGGGACTTGCCAATAACCTTTCGACAAGTCTAGTTTAGTAAAGAATTTAGCTTAAGAAAGTCTAATAAGTAGATCATCTAATAACGGCATAGGTTCAGCATCGAACTTCGTAACTTGATTTAATTTGCGATAATCAACGCAAAGACGTATGTTATTGTCTTTCTTTCGAACAATAACTATTGACGAAGAATAAGCTGAAGTGGATGGTTCAATTATTCGTAGTTGAATCATTTCATCCAATTCTTTCTCGACTTGTGCTTGAAAATGAATAGGTATTGGGTATGGTCTTACTCTGATCGGATTACGATCAGTAAGTATGATGTCATGTTCTATGACATCTGTGTGTCCAGGAATGTCGGTAAGGACATCCTGATATGATTGTAACGTAGAGGATACTTGACGTT
Source organism: Oreohelix idahoensis (assembly GCA_024509875.1). Classification (NCBI taxonomy): domain Eukaryota; kingdom Metazoa; phylum Mollusca; class Gastropoda; order Stylommatophora; family Oreohelicidae; genus Oreohelix; species Oreohelix idahoensis. Next base: position 312,174 of record JAMPIV010018365.1, on the reverse strand, counting down.
GTTCCTCAAAAGACAAGTTAGAAGAGACTGTAACGTCTCTCCACGATTCCGTTGAAGTAAGTGGAATCGCAGGAAGAGGTAAGTTCACGTCAGAAAAAATAGTTTCCTCATCCTGTATAACAGACAGGGATGAGATGTGACCATGTTGGACTGGAGAGTCGTCCGTCGCCTGGAAAATAGGCTGTAAATAGTCTGGACGTTCAATAAACTCTGTTAGCATATTTATATGGAAGGTTTTATGCCTTCCATCCACATCGACAATATAGTCGACATCAGAAATTTTCGAGACTATAGTGTATGGACCCTTCCAAGAAATGAGAAGTCTATTCTCTCTTGAGGGCAGTAAGACATATGCTTTGTCTCCAGGACAAAGTTGACGTAGGCGTCTTTTCTTATTAGCAAATCGCCTAGCTTTTTCTTTCGCAAATTCGGAAGATGAAGTTGCTAACCTGCACGATTCGATAATCTTTTCTCTAAGAGCTATAACATATTCATATGACGATTGTGTATCATCGTCAATATTATCGGAAGTTATCAAATCGTGTAACAAGGACATTGGCCCGCGCGGTTGCGCGCCAAAGACAAGTTCGAAAGGAGAAAACCCTGTATGCTCGTTGGGAACCTCTCTATAGGCAAAGAGGACTGCAGGTAAAACCCTGTCCCAATCTTCAGGATGATCCTCCGTTATCTTGCCAAGTAAGTTCTTTAGTGTCCTGTTAAGACGTTCTACCAATCCATTGGACATTGGATGATAAATACTACTGAGAGACCTTTTAATGTCTAGCGTAGCCATTACCTGAGACATAACGTCCGAAATTAACTGAGTGCCGTGATCCGACAGTATTTCTCCGGGGAATCCCAGACGAGAAAATACGAGCCAAAGAGCATCAGCGATATCGACAGTTGATATGCTCTTCAGAGGAATAGCCTCTGGCCAACGCGTGCACATGTCCACGCAAGTGAGGATAAATTGGTGTCCTCTGGCTGACTTAATTTTGAACGGACCAATGATGTCTATAGCCATTTTCTGAAACGGCCGAATCGGAATATCTGCAGCCTGAATAGGAGCAGCATGTCTCGGACCCCTAGACTTGACCTCTTGACAAATTTTGCAAGATCGGCAATAAATTCGGATGTCTTTATTCACGAATGGCCAAAAGAATGACGCAAGGACTCTAGTTTTAGTTCTGGAAAAACCCATGTGTCCAGCACACTGAGAATCGTGTGCATGCCGAAGAATTAAGGCTCTCATACACTTAGGCACAAGAATTTGCGAATGCATAGACTTGTCCGAGTTTTGTACCATTCGTACCAATATACCATTCTTCATAGTAATATACGATTTGTGATTCGTATTTTGATTGGGATCCCCTTTCTTTGCCAGAAGGAAGTATTTCTTCAAAGAAGGATCCTCTTCTTGACGTTTAACAAACGAGTCATGGGAAATCACCAAGTGCTCGTCTTGGCTATCAACTTCATTACTATTATCAGATGAAGTTGGGGGATTAAGAGCTTGAGCTCTTGTCATCACTGCATTGACCGTTTGAATGTTTTCTTCTTCCCAACTAGAAATTTGTTGCGGGGTGCATTCTTTAACCCCATGAATACGACCGATTATAAGATCCGCAATAGGATTAGGAAGAAGACATGCATGGACATCTCCTGTGAAGAAAGGAGTGTCAATCCTAATAATAGCAGTAGGATAGCTTTCCATAGTACCACCAAATGTAACACATTTGATTGTTTTTCCAGTGGCACAGCAAGGATCTATCAGAGACTCCTTAACCCCGACGGTAGTACATCCCGAATCGAAAAGTACTGAGACTAGCCTATCATTTATTAGACCTTTATCTAAGATGAGAGATCCTCTCCCATCATGCGCAACTGTAGCAGGTAGAGCAGGAAGAGGGTGACCACAACTTAGCGTAGATACAGTCGATGAATCGAACAATGTTAAGCATTGGGGGCATTCAGTTGCTCTCCCAAAATCAAAAGCACAACCAGTGATAGCCCTAGAGTTACCACTATCATTTGCTGTATTACAGGCTCCATCAAACTCTTGTTGTGCAGAGTTTGCCTGTTGGTAAGGTCTTTTCTTGTTAAACCTAGGTCTACCTCGATTATCATTTCCCCTGTAATTATTTCGACTATCATTTCCCCTGTAATTGTTATCATATTGCCTATTGTAATCATCATTCCGGTTTGAATCCCGGTTTCTAAATTCACCATCGTCATAATCTTGACGTCGAGAATGATTACCTCGAAAATTTGAATAGTTATTATTTGGATAGCCTTTGCGAAAGTGTCTCAAATTATTACCACTAAAATTACGAGAACTACCATCTTGTCTCCACTGCATAGACGAAGAACCATCATGTGTTGGATTACTCCGCTTCTGAGTGTAATTTTGATTACTTCCCCTATTCCAATTTTGTTGAGCACCCTGAAATTTTTTTTTGAAATTAGGGCCATATGGTGTTGCCGAAGCAGCTGGCAACCCTTCTTTCACTTTAGAATTGCTAACTGTAGCATGGGGATGTGCTGTGGCATACTGACAACAGTATTCCTCCATTTCTTTTAAGTTTTTAGGCTTACGTTCATGAAGGAATGCAAGAAAAGAATCATTAACAGATGACAAAACCTTATCTCGCAATAATAAGTCCATTAGACCTTCATATGTTTTCTCAATCTGAGACAACTCAACCCATCGTGTAAATGTACGACGTATCTTTGTAACAAAATCAGAGAAATCTACTCCATTTTCTGGCAACATTGTCCTAAAACGAAGACGATAGTCTTCTTGTTTTAGTTGATATTTTTTTAGCAGTGCTGCCCTGACAACATCATAATTAGTCCTCTCATGTTCGTCTATTGTCATAAGAGTAGTCACTGTGTCACCTGTAAAAAATGGCATCAGTTGTTCAACATATTTTTCCTTTTTTATGTTATGCGTATCGCACAAAAATTGGAATCTATCTAGATAATCTGCTACGTCGTCCTTTAAAGGATTGAAATGAGGCAATTTAATCCTACTAACAAACTCCCTTGTCGTACTCGAAGTTGTTTGCTGAGCACCCGTACTCGCCAATTTCAATTTCTCTAACTCCAAAGTTGCGAGTTTTTCATCAAGTTCCATCTTCTGTTTTCTTTCCTCATGTTCCATTTTTCTGATTTCAGCCTCAGCTTGAGCTTTCCTCTCCTCTGCCGCAGCTTCTTTGTCTAATCTCTTTTGTTCAGCTTCTTTGTCTAATCTCTTTTGTTCAGCTTCAAATCTCCTTTCCTCCACCTGCATCTGCAATTTCTTTTGTTCAGCAGCAATATTAGCTTCTCTTTCTAATCTTTTCTCTTCAGCCTGAGCTTTTTTCTCTTCTGCAGCTAATGCTTTGTCATACTGAGCAACAACCCATTGTTCTAACTGTTGACCAGTCTTATCAAGGGCTCTCCCTTGTGTAATAAAGTAGTCCAATGTAGACATCTTGTCTACTGAGATCAGTAACTTGCAGAAGCAAATATATTAAATTATCCCACTTTAATGGGAGACAAGTCTGAAATGATAGACTTGTATACTCACTTCACTTTATTTTACTGTCTTAGTCTTAGACAAAGACTTTGTATGTTCCTCTTGTTTATAATGTACCCAAAAAATCACTTGAGTACCTGTGGGAAAAAAAAAATTCCCTTATATCCCACTCACTATGGGCACAAGTCTTTTTTATAAAGAACTTGAATATGTATTTCACCTTGTCTCAATCTTTGTAGATAACAAGTCTTTTATCAAAGAACTTGTATAAATATCTTATATAATATTATTTAACAAACTCTATATGAAGAGTCTACCTTATCAATAATATCAAAACATGACCAAGTATGTGTATGTAGACTGTGCATGACAGTAATGTAGTACAACCCAAAAAAAAAATACAAAGACAAAAATACAAAACAATACAAATGGCAACACTGTTTTAACCAAAAATGTGTAGAGAAATACACAAGAAAGGAGAGACCTACAGAATACAAACAAAACAAATCGACAATCAAAACTGAAAAACAGACAAAATATTACAAAAACAACGTTAAGTACAATTACATCACAGCTAACATCAATAGCGACCAATTGTCACTAGCAAATTTCCAAATTAAGAAAATTTGCACCTACAGAACGCTTACAGTAAGCCTCGATCAAGTGGCATATTTACCGTAAGACCCACCAACCGAAAAACCCGCAGAAAAATACACAAAACAGTAGAAGTAACATAAACATATAGCAATCAATTTCAATGTGTTGCAGAACAAGTTCAGTCACAGCTGAAACTAAAATAAATTCCTTGCTCCTTGCGAACACAGAAACGAAATGTCAAACGCGCACTGAACGTCAAATCCACTGTAACATAAAGTGGTATTTACGAACCAAAGTTACTATGACCTTCTCAAATTACGCCTTGCACATTGAATGTTTACAATTTCCACGTACTGTTTACAGACACTTGACCTCCAACAATGTAGCTTGAATGCTCTGACCTAGAAAAGTCTGTTGTTGAATGAAACGTGTAACAACCAGCAGTACTGTTTACAATAGGAACCCGCCTTCTATGCAGTTATGGTCCACGTAGCAAATGCCTAGTAGTTAACTTCAGTACATGTCTTGTTATGCTTTATGTAGCATTATAATATAAATGCTCGTACTGTTTATTTGGGTCAACCGTTGATGACCTATATCTGTCCTGTTGTAGCCAAAACTTGCAAGTGTAGAATTAGCGCTGTGTGTTACGGCTGTCCCGTGTGTAGCTTAGACCCACAGATCAGAAGTGTAATGTGTACTTGTCCTTCTTGTAACTTTCTCGACAAAACTGGAGACATCATACATGTAACAGCCAACCAGGAATGTAAATTTCTGGATCCATAAATGTCAACAATAATGTCAAATGCTCGCTCTGTTCTTTTTAAACCCACAGATCTGGTCCATCAGAAATGTAAGTTTCTAGGCCACATTGGCGACAAGAAATGTATCATAAGAGCCCACGTAACTGGTCCACCAGAAATGTAACTGTCTTTTTTTTCTTGTTGATGTGATCACTGGCCCAAGACAGGATACATGTTGTTAGATGTGTAGTGCGAGCGTATGATGAATTGAGTGTGGGTGCGTATGAAGACGCGAATGTGTTTAGGCTCGTATAGATGTAGATCCGGCAACCCATACTCTCACATGCAGTAATCAAGGATGCTTTGGCACTGCAGGCATGTTTCAAGACATTTATTGACGGGAACACACATAATATCAACAGGAACAGTCAGTGTAACAAGGTCATGCTGACCTGACATCGATAGGTATACATTTGGCATTCAAAAAGGTAAACATCAGAATAGACGTGCATGGTCAATAGCAAAGTTCTTCAATAATGACAGTTCGTAGCGTCGCCCTTGGCGTCTCTGACTAAACGCGTCAGATGCCTTAGTTACTATGACACATAGGTGCAACTTGGCACTCCCTGCCAATTGCACATATCAGGCTGTAGTATAATAGCCGAAAGCACAGGCCTCGTTCTGACGTCGGCCGTGTACTTCTGTTAAATAGGTTATCATCAACCCTGCAGTAATACTTATTGTAGATAGAAGTTCCGCCAATCTGCGGCTCCCACAATATATCTTCGTCACTGGATTTCTGGACAATATAAGACTAACAGTCTTGGATGGCTACCTCGAGCACAAATATATAAGTTCTGAAATGGCGGATCAGTGAGCTGCTGTTCACCCTAGGTAATCCTTTACATGTTCTGCCACCGAAAAGCGTAATAATGCATAAAGGTCGGTATTACCTGGAAAATGAATCCTCAGAACTAAACAAGGAATTCTGTCGTCATCCCGACGCACAGAGATTCACTGGGGAAAACTGCCATAGCAGTTACTTCGAAGATTCTCCCCGAAAAACAATGGACTCTTGGTCCCTTCAGAAAAACAGGACCTCCCGGCTTCCCGGAAGTATATCTCACTCCCGCTTAAAAAACCTTCCCATAGGCCTACGCCGAACTGTCAACCTCTGACCCTAAAGGTCAAACACAATGAATGAATAAACAAGGGAAGACAACCCCTAATCAACCTGACATCGCAGGTAAAGACACAATTATTCTTATGATACAAACATAAGCAAATAACTTGACAGATGACTCCGTCGAAAATGACAGCAACAGTAATGATTGATTATTGATTGATTTCCTTGACTCAATCAGTTTCTTCCTTATTTTGACTAGACTACAGTTTCTGTTTTGAAGATATTTATTCCCTTTTTTACACGCTTTTATTTAACTTCATTTGTATGTTACTTTCAAATCTTGCAATTGATTTTTCAATCACTTCCAGATGAGCAATAGCTCTGAAACTTGGCATAGTTGTGTATTCCCAATGACAATACAATAAATATTGTAATTATAACATTATGAGTAATTAAAGTTTTTCGTAAAGAAATGTAAACAAATCAGTGGCCATAATCAAGTTAATTAAAAATTCAAGAGTATGTGGTGTGCTTTATTTCTTTCTATGCGTAAAACAGGGCAGTACTCAAACAAGTGTCTAGCTAAATCAAGGGAAGAATCAGGGGAAAGTCGAATTCGATCTCTAGATGGCCTTCAAATAGAAGAAATTGATTGCACAAAATTAACAGGCACAAAGCCATGTAATATTGACGCTCTAAAAGCGTGGGGTGCTGATTCTGCATGAAATTAACTTCTGCTTTAAACTTAATTAGACACTTATGGATAAAATATATCTTCATCTTCTTCTGCGTTCATCCTAAAAAGGACGTTTGTTACGTTGTGTCGCCGTTTTCAGTAAAGCTGCGATATCTGCGCGTTTCGGCCCAACACATCCATTTTCTGCATGGCATTTTTGGGACCGGGTTAGCCTTCCCTCTTCGATCCCTACTCTCTCAGCCAGTGATGCAGCCTGTTTCCAGGACCACCCCTTGGAGGTGGAGTAGGGTTGTGGTCAGCTCTGGTTCGCTGACCCTGATGCAAGCAGTCAAGCTATGGGTCCCTTACTGCATTCCTCACTTTTAATGTGTCTTTGGTCCTGGATAAAATATATGACAAGCACTTAAGCACCCCACATTTTTTTTACTGCAAGCTATAAACTCCTTGAAAAATTATTTTTGGATTTTTAGTGCATTAAAAGCGTGTGTTTAAAATATTTTTATCTTCACTTGCATTATTTACTGTTTCTACCAGTTTCAGTATGTCCTAATGTCTTTTTGTTACAATACATTTATCACTACCATTTAGATTTAGTCAAGTGTGTTTCCAATTATCTTTGAAGATTAGGCACACATTCAAAGAAAACTTGTGTTTTGTGAGTGCAGCAAAAATTGTAGAAGTAACAAATTATGAATGTTCCCTTCATTCTGGATGCAATAAATGAGTGGCTCATTATTTAAAAGGCAATTTTACACCATGTATGTTGCTTTATGTTTAGAAATGGGGAAAAAAAGAAAGAAAGAAGAAAATAGATAGTTTGAGAAGGAGGAAAAATAGGTCACGTCTGCATGGTAAAGAATAACCAAATACAAGATAGTTCTGTGTGACAAAGAACTTACATTTATTGTTAGCTATAGGCATAATAAACTTCTTTTTTCCGTCACAATTTATTTCTTTAACAAATCTAGTCCCATGAAAGAAAAAATATAATTAAGTGTACAGAAAAACTACGCTATCCACTCAAACACCTCCTCTCTTTCTCACACAAAGACATACACATAACCACTATATCCTTCTCTCTCTTTCTCCACATCTCTGCATGTACATATGTGGATTATTTTACAGCTCAGAAAGTTTACAAAAATAACTCCAATATCTCTTTATCAAATGCAATGAAAGTGCACCAAAAAAAAAAAAAAAACTGAAACACAAACACGACCATATGTTTACTCTTCTGGCCTCAATCAAAATTCCACCAACTTTTAAAGAAAATAAAAATCTTCAAGAAGTCTCAAACTTTTCCAATCATATACATCTTGTGAAACTAGGATATTTTATTTTTCTACAGACCATTATTCTAGATAGCAAAGATTGTGCATGATGCTAGACTGATGTAGTGAATTTACAGGTAATGTGATCTCCCATATGAATGTAACAAATAAATTCTCTTTTACAAACGTAAGAAATGAGTTCTATTATATGGATGTTAGAAATGAATTCTCTTTTAAGAACATCAGGCTCAAAACCCAGGTAGCATCACATCCCTAGCTGTAAACTGGTACATGACTTGCTTTCAGGTTTGGGAAGGTGAAGGCAGCAAAGAAGGGAACTGGTCACTCTATCTCACAAAGGTGGATCTAGTATAGTCAAGTCTCTAACACTTTACTCCACTATGGCAGTATTTTCTATGGGGTTACCTTTGCCTTCATCAAAATGAAAGTAATGAGCTGTCTTACACCGATGTAAGCCACGCCACACACCGCTAAACGCACCATTGATGCGATTGCAGAATTTGGCTGGACATTATTACCACATCCCCCTTACAGTCCCGATCTTGCACCTTCTGACTTCCATCTGTTTGGACCACTGAAAGAAGATCTTCGCGGACATCACTTTGAGGACACCGAGACCCTTAAACGCGCTGTACGTCAGTGGTTTAGGAAAAAGGACACACATTTTTACCGTGCGGGGATACATGCCCTTGTGAGACGATGGACAAAAACTGTAACAAATAACGGAGACTACATTGAGAAATAAATTTTTGAAGTTCAGACTTGGGGCTACATTTCAATGTGAATTTTATCTGTTTTCTTGCCTATTGAATGAAATTAAAAATTACGAGGCATTACTTTTTGACCGTCCCTCGTAAGAAATTAGCTCTGCTATATGGATGTAAGAAACCTGTTTCCTCCTATGTATTTCAAAGGAAAGACAAACAAAAAGTAAGGCTGAAATGAAATATAGTAGGACATGTGTTCGATGTCATCCAAATAAGTCGTCATGTCCTTAGGGTTAGGGTTCCTAAATCCTGACTTATTACCACACCTCTGAATCAGTCCCACTGTTCTTCACTTCAACCAAAAAGTAATGCTGAATTCAGTATTACTTAAAGCATTAGTAATTTGAGCCAAGTAATGTTCGAAAGTCAAAAAAGATCTAGCATAGTAACATGAACCAAGCATGACCAAAACAAGTAAACATTAGCCAAAGAATGTCACATGAATCATGTAACACCAGCCGATTATCAAATTATTTTTTTCCACCTTAAAAATTATGTTTCTGAAATATCACTCAAAACATATGAAAACAGGATCAAAATCAACAACACAATGAAAGACATTGAATGGTTTCAATATTTCCCACCATAACAGCACACATATTACTTATTACATAGAAAAAAATAAAATATATACGACAGTTACACTGCAATTTCTCTTCCAATAAACACATTACACAATTTTGTTTTCTATGTCTGCTTTGCTAAAGTCTGCTGGCAGAAAACTACGAACAGATAACTATTACATTTTTGAACATTATTATGCCCCCTCTGTGAACAATTATGCATGTTATTTAAAACTGCCATGAAATGATGTCTAAGTGAACCACAGGTCTGACAATTCTACTAAACTATGACAGAAAACAGGTTTTGTGAATCATGTGAACAAGCTCCATTTCCGTGTTCTAAATTGTCCATTACATATAATGTCCAGTGAAACCTTTACAATTTTTCAGTGTGTACAGCTTCCAATGAATGGAGTTACACTTTTTTGTTCACATTATTCTGTTTTGCTTCTCACTGGACATAAAACCACAACTACACATGGCCTCCTTGAGGAAACCTACACCAAAGAATACACTTTTACAGTGATGGTTTATGTATCAATCTGTGAATACATGATCCTAGTACAACCTCATATTAGCTGCCTTTTATGACACGCCTCAGAAAGTTGTAGTCCTATTCTTTCTAAGTCAGGGACCCCTGGGGCTGCAAACTCAGAAAGTTAAGGAAATCAAAACTGTTTTTTTTTTTGGTCAACTGACTGTACATAAGCATGATGAAACCCAGCTGGTTGTCGACTGGCAGGGGAGGTCTAATCTACTAACCCCTCTCTCACTACCTGACACAACTCCACTGTATTTGTGTGGTGACATGGTTAAGGAATTTGTGTATCCAAGGGCAATAGAGGAATGATAAGAGAGGATCGATGATGCCATTACAACAGTAGATCAGCCAATATTGCAACAGATCAGCAAATATTGCAACAGTAGATCAGCCAATATTGCAACAGTAGATTAGCCACTATTGCAACAGTAGATTAGCCAATATTGCAACAGTAGATCAGCCAATATTGCAACAGATCAGCCAATATTGCAACAGTAGATCAGCCAATATTGCAACAGTACATTAGCCAATATTGCAACAGTAGATTAGCCAATATTGCAACAGTAGATCAGCCAATATTGCAACAGTAGATCAGCCAATATTGCAACAGTAGATCAGCCAAATAAGACCTACAACTTGAGCTGCAGGGGTGGCTCCATATAGAGTGAAAATGAAAATGTTGACACAGCACGTAATTCAGAAGATGTCCCACTCTACTTTATCGTCTACTATAAAAACATCTATGACATAACCACTGACCAAAACATGACATGCTTTACAAAACTAAAATATGCATAGAATTAGTTGCAAACATTCTCTTATCCTCTGCTCATAATCCTGTCAATGACAGTTTGTTGTCCTGCACTGTGCAATCATGTGAATGGTACTTTGTTATCCTGTGAATGAGTTTGTTTGGCTGCAAATTAGTTATCCCATGAATGCCAGTTTGGAATCTCATGAATGACAGTTTATCATCCTGCAAATGAGTGTTATCCTGTAAATGACAGTATGTTATCCCGTGAATGACAGTATGTTATCCCATAAATGACAGTATGTTATCTTGTAAATGACAGTTTGTTATCCTGTGAATGACAGTTTGGAATCTCATAAATGACAGTTTGTTATCCTGTGAGTGACAGTTTGTTATCATGTGAATGACAGTTTGGAATCTCATGAATGACAGTCTCTTATCCTGTAAATGACAGTATGTAGTTATCCTGTAAATGACAGTTTGTTATCCCATGAATGACTGTTATCCTGTGAATGACAGTTTGGAATCTCATGAATGACAGTCTCTTATCCTGTAAATGACAGTATGTCATCCTGTGAATGACAGTATGTTGTTATCCTGTAAATGACAGTTTGTTATCCCATGAATGACTGTTATCCTGTGAATGACAGTTTGTAATTCTGCACATGGCAGTTTGTAATCCTGAGAATGACTGTAATCCTGTGAGTGCTGTATCAATAAATCTGCACTGTTCTGGGAGGTGACAAATGCTGGTATCAAACATAATTAGTTGGTACACATCAGGAATGTGCCAGACAATGACAAGTACATGGAGTTGGCAGTTTCACTGATAAGCTTTTCTACTGTTGACAGAACCACATGCTGCCAATATTTAACTCTGTTGCATTTTTTTTTTAAATGTCAGATGGCTCAAATTTTTTAATGCTGTGTGACATGTTTAATTTGTTTATGCGGTACAGTGAGTCTTAATTTGTTTATGGGGTATGGTGAGTTGTTTATGTTATATGGCAAGTCTTAATTTGTTGATTGTGTATGGCAAGTCTTAATTTGTTTATGGTGAGTTGTTTATGTTGTATGGCAAATCTTAATTTGTTGATGATGAATGGCAAGTCTAAATCTGTTGATTGTGTATGGCAAGTCTTAATTTGTTTATATTCTATCACAAGTCAAGTTTTATTTTATTTATATTGTACAGCAAGTCTTAATTTGTTGTTGTTGTATGCTAAGTCTGCACTAACAGTGTACGAGACAGATAATGACAGCTCGGACATGCATTACCTTCTTTAACCTTTCACCTCTGCTGTTAAACAAAGAGTAGTGGGGAGATGCATTCCATATAACTTTGTAATAAAGGTATACACTGCTGATTTGCAAGATTTCTAACAGCTGGCTTCTCTGTGGGGGTGAACCCGTGTCTTCCATGAAAAAGGCATTATAATTCTGAGAAGCCAGAGTAAATGTGTGTGTGTAAATATATTTCTAAAGAAATATTACAGCCTATAAAAGAAATTTTGACGGTTTCTTGAAACTCATTTCTTCACAAAGAGCCCCAAATTGTGACACACCGTGTCAAATTGTGTTTCCAAAAGTATCCATATTTGGTGAGTCGTTTTCAAAAAGTATGAGACTCAATTTTACGAGTTCTTTCATAACAAAGTTCTCGCTAAAATACCTTCTTGAATGCTGGTCTGAATGAAATTTCTGGTTCCTTTTACAGAAAGTATCAAGTGATGCACAACACAGAAAGAAATACAGTTTACAATCACTTCTGATGTTTCTGACCGTCCTAGATAGTGTCAAGTGATACACAACACAGAAAGAAATAGTTTACAATCACTTTTGACCATCACAGAAACAGACAACCAGACCAAAATAGTGCACATCTGTGGAACATATTCAGTCATTTGAATATCGGTCAAAAACACAAAAAACACATTGCCAGCAGTTGGAAATAAAACTATACTAAACCAGTTCACTTAGCAGCTTGTTTCTGAGGCTCAGAGGGCAAGCCTGTATCAGACTGTTTACAAAACAAAAAAAAGTTTCTAGAACTCTGCAAATGAGATTCAATGATGTGTGTTTGTAACTACCAATTTTTTTTCGCTCACTATTCTTACTAAGATTTTAAATGGGAAATTTTGAGGAAAGATATTTTACTCAGTACTTTTGTATGGCTCTGCGATATGGAGAACATTTTGTATGGCTCTAAGATATGGAGAAGAATGAAAACAACAAAACAACCAAGAAGTTATAGACTGTCATAAATGGAAGCCTGCACAGAATAGAAGAACTGAAGTGGTATTACAAGGTCACCAAATTGGAACTGACGACAAGATCCAGTGGAATGAGAGATGGGAAGAATATCCTGATTATGAATAACCAGGAAACCTGCTGATGGCATTACAAGGCAGTCCTTGTTCTGGACTAGCTAGGGTAATAGAAGCAGAGATGTGCTGTAGATAATGAATGATTTAATATTTTACTCACACTTAAGGAAAGCGTTAACAAATGTTTACTCAACACATTGACAGTCAAAGAATAAGAATTACACTGGTCAAATAACCCACTAGTCATGCACTTTTGTATATTTTATTACATTTCAACTGAAACTCAAGTGTAAGAAACATTTATCTTTCTGCTTATTATAAAGTTTATTATGCAAACAAATTTATTTCAAATCAAATGAATATTACCACTTGCTCATGAATGTGTCATACTCAATGACAAATGAAAGAAACAATTATGCTTCATTCCCTGTCTGAAGTGACAAGTCATATGGCAACACCCTTTAGTCACATGACAACCACTGTTGATTCTTCAGGAATCTTTGATACTTTCAAGATGACATTCACAAGATTAGACACTAAGACTTTTTAATCATCATTCTCCTTTGTGCTCCCTAGGGAGCATGGAGCCACCCCTGTAGCAGATAGATCCCCTTGTACCAAGTATTCACATGCTATTGTAGCAGTAGCTTGTAGCAATTTGTTTTACATAATCGGCTTGCCAGCTCCATGTTAACCTCATATCAGCCAGCTAGTACACAACGCTAGAGAGTGCAGCTAGTACACAACCCGAGAGTGCAGCTAGTACACAACGCTAGAGAGTGCAGCTAGTACACAACGCTAGAGAGTGCAGCAGTCTATTCTTTATCACTTCAGAGACACCCCCCCCCCCACCCCCCCCCCCCCCCCCCCCGAACTACACGGGGCAAGATTTGTTAATGCTGCACTACAACAGAAAAAGTGTTCTTTATGATACACACAATACAGTATAAAATCCAGTCAAGTGATCACCTAGGGCCTACAGACATGAACCTGAAAGAAAAACAACACAAGCAGCAGCATAAGTACATGGAACCTTACAGGCTCATCTCAAGAAAAGGTGGACCACAAACAGAAATGTATGGCAAGCAGGCCCTTCTTTCCATGTGGAATGAAAATGATGGTAAACAATGATCATTTAGTTCAGAGCCAGAAATCATAATGTCAGCTGAGTAGCCAGAAATGAAAATGACAGCTGTATAGTCACAGATTTCAATGACAGTTGTGTAGCCTGTAATTACAGCTGTGTAGCCAGTAAGGACAATGATAGTGTAACCGAAAGGACAATAACAGCTGTATCAAACTGAAATGTATGAATCACTTAACGTGACATGTGACTGTTGTATCAAAGTGAGCTTGATCTACCCATAATGGTGTTTGTACCAAAGTGAACTTTGATCTTTTACTCTTATGAGTAGAACTATTTTATCAAACTGAACCTGAATCTTCATGTCAATCTGACAGGAAGAATAAAGTGACAAAATGTTCTTAAGACAACATGATTACCAGCTGGTCACAGCACAGACATACATACACTATTTATTCTAGCAGTCCCACATTTTTGGCTTCTGAAAATGGAACCAACTTGGATGAAGTATTTTCATGTTTCTCAGGTAAAGCCTGGACATTAATGGTGGTTAATTCTTTTTTGATAAAGGATCCCGTTACACGCCCATTTGAGGCATATTGGGAATATTTTCTTGACCATCGGCACACTAGGGGTGATGTAGTCAGCATCACGTGGCCGCCTTAACCTTCCCAGAGTTGCTCCGGTACCCAATTCATGAGGCTGGGTCGACCCCGGAGCCATTTGCGGTCTAAAAAAATCCCGCCTCAACTGGGGATTGAACCATGGACCACCGAGCTAGGAAGCCAGTGCACTAACCACTGTGCTACCAGGGCTTTTTTGATAAGATGAAAGAAAAAAGTCAAAGTTTGTTAGTCTGTTTAACTTCAAAAATTGATTTATTTGCAAAATGGAACCTGTGAAGTGCAAATGCAAGTGGCCGCTATTAAGTGTGTGACATACTATCATATGTACAAAATGTCGGAGGAAAGTATCCAATCTGGCAAGTGTTTCCAACCCTTAGACCAGCGGTTCCAAAACGTTTTTGCTGGTGACCCTGTTTTCATTTCTTTAACATCTCTCAACCCTTAAAGAATATTATTTCTCACACTTTACTGAGACCTCCCTGTAATCCTGATGAAGACCTTCAAAACCCTAATAAGTGTCGCTTCCCTGGGTTTGAGAAACACTGCCTTTGAAATTCCAACACTCCAACAGTTGGCCCGTGGTTATGACTTTTCATAGTGGTCTATGAGTTGCTACCACCATATGCGATAACAAGGAACTGAGGAAGATTACTGTATGACTATATAAAATGATGAGGTGAGTAAAAATAGGTAGAAGTTAATCTCACTAAGATATAGGACAAAGAACAGCGTAAGTTACAACCACTAGGACCTTGTCAGGGATAAAAGTCCTCTCCAAGCTAAACGTAATTACAGATGGTAATGGTAACAGACCTATCACAAGAAATCAAAACGAACAAACCTGATTGCTAATGTTGCAGAAAGTCATGTTATGTTCACATCATGAATGCCTCCCAAAAACATTTAGCTTTAACACAGAAACAGTAGAAATGCATTCTGTTTACATTTACTTGCCATTTGCTTAAGTCATGTGACCAAAAACAAAAATTACAAAACATTCCTCCCATCTTTGCAGTATGTTAGACATCCATGTTCTTTTGGTTTTTAGGCTTATCTAATCTCTTCAGGAGAAATAAACACTACTTTCTCTTGTATAGAATGTACTACTGAATGTAGGAAATCCACTGAACTATATCATTTTAACAATTCTTTTGCAAGTGAACCAACAACACTGAAAAAATTCAGACACAAAACCCAAATCCACAGTCAGCATATATTTTACATAATTTTCAAAACTGCCATCTGCATATCAAGTTAACATCTCATTCAACAACACAAGCAAAACATTAACTACACTCACGGACCACAAAACGTGTTTCCTTTTTTTTTTTTTTAAATGGGCTTGCCTGTCACCGGTGACCAAAGTCAATCCTGAATTTTGAACTAATCTGGGAAAACACAACTGTCAGAAGGTACAATCATACTTAAATTTAGTTAATCCATTTCCGACTGATCACAAGGTGACAGAACTGATGATAATCCATCCCAGAATGCACAACTTAGCACATAGATGAGATCTACAAACTTGGCGAAAATGGCAGCTTTGTGTTTTTTCATCAACAGCTGTCATCTTTGCATACATCTGCAGCATATTCTTCTCTGTCATAACTCGGTTTCATCATTGTCAATTTCATCACAGCTGAGAGAGGGTTATCAGGAGGATACTGGCGGAGCTCCTGTCGTCATTATTTCAGGATCCGCCAGAAGCTGGTCTTGTTCCACTAGAGGTGCTTGGTCGTCAATGGAGACTTGTTCCTCAGGAGGGGCTTTGTTGGCAGCTTCTTCTGAAAATAATGAAAGCACCCAATTAAAAAATTTGCAAAAGCTGATGTCTGTAATTTAAAACTTGAATGTACATCTAAATAGATTTGTTGATATAGTTTTTTTTTTTTGGGGGGGGGGGGGGGGGGGTTGGGGTGTGTGTGTGTGTGATTGAGGGGGAGAGATGGAGATAATGAAAGAATAGGACTACTACATGCTCAAGCATGTCATAAGTGGTGATTAAGTGGTGATTAATGCGTGAATCTTTTTTCTTTTCTTAGCCTTGACTGACAAAGCAGTAGGTGGCCATCACACCTAGTGGGCGCCCTGTAGAGCACTAACTGTCCCCACTTTGCTCGGTCGGTGGCCATCCTTCGTGCTGACCCCCAACTCTGGTTTATGCTTTGCATCTCAGCCTCCACTGTTCTCCGCCAGGTTGTCTTTGGTCTGCTTCTCTTCTGCCGCCTTTCTGGGTCCATAGCATAGTTCTGGTGATGGTGTCAGGGTCCCTTCTGAGAACATGGTGAACCCAGTTCCAGTGAATCTGCATGAAGCAAATTGCTACAGAAACCACCACTACAACAGCATATGACTGCTATGGTGCAGGCTTCCTGTAAGTGGACAAGCTGCAATGATGGCTTGATGCTCCGTATGGAGCAAAATTGGAAATTTTGATGATAATGATCAATGTCCTTAAAGTGAAATTTTGGCAGATAAGAAGTGAGAAAAAAAAAAACAAAGAAAATAACTTACCCATTGGTCTGAGAACAATATATCTGAGTAGATCTGACAGAGAAACAATCCCTTCCACATGGCCCTCTTCATCTACAACAACAAGTCGATGCACCTGACAATAGAGAGGAAAATAAGTCAAGTTATAATTGGTACATGATGAGTAACTTATCCGAACTGAGGTTGTGGATAAGAACACAAGATCATTGGCTCAAGGAAACAAACTTAAAAAATGAGATTTATTCGACAAAATCCCACAGTTCTGTGTTTCTGATGAAAAGTGAAGCTTGAAAAGTTGTCTCTCAACAAGTTTAGTGCTAAATATGAATAACTGATTGTTTTTGTTTCTGGCCACAGAATTAAACATATTGAGAATGGATTATTTTGACGTACTCCCAGCAATGTCATGTTTCACAACACATTCTTTCTTCATTTGTTTTGTGTGCAATGTTATATAACCTTTATTAGCAACAATATTTGAGACAGAGGTTCCCAATGGAAAGAATATTTCTCAGAACTCCTGGATGGTGAGCATGGTGAAGCATCAGAAATGATAACCACTAGCACAGAAGAGAAAACCAATGATGGTGAAGATGACATAAAGATGGAAGAACTGAAGGCAGCACTGGAGAAAATCAAGATGGGCAAAGCAGCAGGGCATGATGGTATAACACCAGAAATGGTTAAGTACATGGGAGCATCAGGCGACCTATTACTCCTAAGGGTTCTACAGGCAGCGTGGTACAACAAGACCATACCAAAGGATTGGGAGATTGCCATCATAACACCAATTTTCAAAAAGGGTGACAATCGACAGTGTGGAAACCATAGAGGCATATCCCTTCTCAGTGTCCCTGGTAAAATCTACTCTAGAATCCTAGAGCAGAGACTCCGACGCCTAGCTGAGCCACAACTGGATGAGGTCCAGTGCAGGTTCCGAGCGAACCGAAGTACTCAAGACCTAATCTTCACACTCAGACATCTGAGTGAAAAGGCCCTTGAGTATAAGAGTGAGATCCATCTTTGTTTCATAGATCTGGAAAAGGCGTTTGACAGGGTCCCCTGGAGCAAACTTTGGGATTGTTTGGCAAGGAAGAACATTCCAGCACCTCTGATTCATGCTATACAGAGCTTCTACAAGTCTTGCAGAAATTATGTGAGGACAGCAAACCATAAGTCAGAAGAGTTCAGGACCACCACTGGTGTAAGACAAGGTGATATCCTGTCACCTTACCTTTTCATACTCCTCATGGACGATGTCATTAAGGCATGTAAGGAGAGAACAAGAAAGTATTCAGTGGGGTACTGGAAGATGAGACAGGTCTGTATTTCGGAGCTGACATTTGCTGATGATGTTGCCCTGATTGCTAAATCAGAGGCACATCTCCAATTCAACCTGCAAGTCTGGAAGGAAGAGCTGGAGAAGAGAGGGATGGTCATAAGCAGCTCTAAAACAAAATTCATGGTGATATCACGAGAAGAAAGAAGACATCAGATTAAGCTGGGAGAACAGGTCCTGGAGCAGGTAGACCACTTTAAATACCTCGGAACTATTATTGACCAAAAGGGAGGCATCAAAGAAGAGTTGGCCACTCGAAAAGCAGCAGCTCGGAGACTTTTTCAGGCCATAAATCAAGGATTCCTCAGCAAGAGAGAGGTTGGTAAGAAAATGAAGATGGCTGTATACCGCTCCACCTATGTCCCAGTCTTGACATATGGATGCGAGTCATGGGCAATGACTACAACCCACAAAAGCCAGATCCAAAACTCAGAAATGAGGTATCTGAGGAAGGTGGTTGAAGTAACAAGAAGAGACAAGGTACGCAACCAGACGATACGTCAAGGCCTTAAATCCCACCCCCTGCAGACCCAAGTAGAACAGTCCCAACTAAGATGGTTTGGCCATGTCTGCAGAATGGGAGAAGACTGGATACCACGACAAGCATGGGAAACAAAGAGCCAAGGATCCAGACCCCCAGGACGACCCAGAGTCCGCTGGGAGGACAACATTAGACAATCTTTGAAGGACCGAGGACTAGAATGGAACCAGGCCAGGAGGAAGACAGCCGATAGGATAGTCTGGCGCTCTCTCTTCCAAACCTCTACACCTCACGGTAGAAGGGGAACGACTAAGTAAGTAGTAGTAGGTTCCCAATATACCCTTAAGTGGGTACGAGAAGCTTATCAAGTTGGTACTACAAATATCAAGAACATACAACTATATTGTCCTACTGAAGTATTCCTAAAGTCAAAACATTTATGGATTGGCGACAAAACGGTGAGTTCTGTTCTCTATCAAATCAATAGCAAGAAACAAACCGGAGGTGAACATGATATGTGGGCCCCTCAATCAAAAACTGCTGGTTGACAAGAAACAGAATCATTGATCTAAATAATGGGGAGCCGCACTGGTGTAATGATTACCACATTCCGCTGGCGATCAGGTGTTCAAGGTTTTGACTGAATAACCTGAACGGATCCTGAGATAAACCCTGTGTGGATGGGAAGGAGCAAAGCTCCTGACCGGGTTGGAAGGAAAGTCCACAGGCTTTCCAGCCTCGCAAATGACATGTCATTGGGCCGAAGGCCCAAGTGCCGCTGGTTAAGAAAAAAAAATCTAAATAATATATTTGTCTGTGTTCTGATTACCATTTAACAGACCTTTATTATGTGCTGAATACATTTTTTTCTTTTAAAAAAATTAACCAGTTATTTTCTCATGTGCAACACGAAAATAAGAATCTTCAACTCAAATGTGAAGTCAGTCCTATTGTATGGCTCGGAGACATGGAGAACAACAAAGACAACAACCAAAAAGCTACAGACTTTCATAAATGGATGCTTGCGTAGAATAGAGGGATTAAAATGGTATGACAAGGTTACCAACGTGGAACTGATGACAAGAACTAGACAAGTGCCAGTGGAACAAGAGATGAGAAGAAGACGATGGCGATGGATAGGACACACACTGAGGAAACCTGTTGATAGCATTACAAGGCAGTCCTTGATCTGGAACCCCCAGGGCAAGAGAGGCAGAGGAAGACCAAGAAGTACATGGAGAAGAGAGTTGGAAACAGAGGTGAAAATGATGAGGAGAACATGGAAAGAACTTGAGATGATGGCATGGGACAGGAGGACTTGGCACGTGTTTGTTGAAGGCCTATGCTCCTTTGGGAGTGGAGGGTTATGAATATGTATGGAAGGTTCTGGAATCTACTTTCTCTCATATTCAATAGGGGAGGGGGATGGGAAGGTTTACTAAACGCCAAGGGGATATAAGGATCAAAAAGAGTTGTCAGCCCCTGTTTTAAATTTTCTTCCCCCCCCCAAGATAGTCAAAACTGATACATTGATGAAAGAGTTATCTTTCTTTAACTGGCAGTTTCTGTGACAAGAGTAACAAACTAAAAATTATGTCTGGCTAAATATAACAATGTCATCTGCTTAAACCTGTCCACAATTTCAGTTCCAACAACTGTTTTTTGTTCAGGTGTTGCCATATCAGCAGCTGTATTAATATTAAAATAAAGCATCTGGAGACATGACAATGCAACATTAAATGAATACATTGTTGATGACCTTGGAATGACAGCGAAGTTTACAATAAAACAGGAAAATATCTGTTTAAACTTATGGAGATCGGTATTACAATTTCTGGTCCATACAATTTTGTTAGGCATCCCTTTTCAGGTTAAAGACAAGCACACAGACAAAAGGGATGAAAAATTCAGAATAAATTTATGGTGACAACAGTCAAGTACATCTGGAATATATGAAATGATGAATACATTAACAGGACTTGAGTATTCAACACAACAGAACTGACCTCTGCTTTCACAATTTTCTCCATCACGCTGCTTAAAATTTCCCACTGATGGCATATGGCAACTGTCTCATTTCCCTGCTGTAAAGAAAAACGACAATGTGTATTTCACTTGTTTGGGCAAAGTACCATGGAGACATTGTGCTGACCATTCTATCGTTTTCTAGAGCAACAATACAAAAAAAGGTTGTCCATTTTCTGACCTGATGCCACCTTTCCAATCTTCTAATCTTGCTTCAAAATTTACTACATAATGATCTCATACACCCCATGTAGTTGATGGGGGTCATACACCCCGCGTAGTTGATCGGGGTCATACACCCCGCGTAGTTGATGGGGGTATCTGAGGGGGCAAAGAAATAATAGGGATTACTACCACATCAGGCATATCCTATGAGGTGACTAATGTCAGGTTGACATTCTCATCATGTCAAATAAATTACTACAGGAACCAGCACTACATGAGCACATAGATACTTCCTGCAAGGGGGAATAACTGCAGTGAACAGAAGAATGATCTCAACAACAACAACATTATGTGATGCCATGACCTATTACCAAATAACATGAGTAAAATATGCAACGTACAAAGTCACAGAATAGCACAATTAAGGTCATAACCTACTTCTAAGTTTTAAAACAAAATGATAACACAGTACTATGCAACACAAAGGAGGCTGTAACACACTGTTGTACTGGGCACATAAGGCAGGGGAAAAGAGAGGGACATGGTAGGAAGAACCAACTACACTGATGATACCATCATTTCCCTCCATATAGAGCTACCACATCAGCTGACCTTGACAGAAGCCGGCACCAAAATACTTATGCTCTTGTAACAGGCTGTGGTTTCTGTAACAATTAGTTTTATATGAGGTTGCCAGCCTCATTTACAACCTTACAACCTCATGAGGGAGCAGCAGTTCACCAGTTGGGTAACCTTGACCTTTAGTGCCGTCGAGTATGTATAATATGTGTATTTTCGTACCATTTAGAGTTAGGGTTGGGTTTAGGGTTGAGATTAGGGTTAACCCTAACCCAATACACATATTATACATACTCGACGACACGAAAGGTAAAGATTACCCACCAGTTGGCCTATTTTTTGTCTCCTCAGAAACCCTGGGAATTACATGGTGCTAGACTGATCATGCAGGTAACTAGAAATTTATAAAATCTAAATTAAAGGTTAAAAGCTATAACAATGTATCAATTCTACATTATCTTAAATTCTTCATGGCGTAAGAATTAAATAATACCTATATTACATCAATAGCCAGGTGTTTATTATTGATGTCAGACAGCCAAACAGTTACAGTATAGGAAAATGTCACAATAAAATATAACTAACAGACAAGTTTTTTTTATTACACAACCTGGGGTCCTAGAATTCATTAACTCTTTCAGTTCAGTCCCAAGCAAAAAAGTGGGTTTGGCCCAAACAAAAATGGCCACCCCAGTGCGTTTTTATTCTTGTTGTTTGGAAAATAATTTTTTTAATGTTCATTTGCGTAAATACACGAGGTATTTAAAAGAAAGTACTTCCTGTCAGAAATGACGTTTTGGGTTGTTAAAATTAGAAAACAGCTCTAGAAACGAGCAAAAGATATGAAAGCCGATTTTCGTTGATTGGCAAATGGGTCTAGAAGGAAATAAGATTTATCGGCTTTTGGGACTTAAAGGGTTTGTGAGCAGTACAAAAGGTCAAGGTGGTTCCACAACAGATACTGCAATAGGGGAGTGAAGTGTTTGAGACTTCGCTATATCAGGTCCAGCTTCGAGAGGTGGGTGACTAGTTCCCTTCTTTGCAGCCGTTGTCTTTTCTTACCCAGGAGCGGCACCAGATACCCATTTACAGCTGGGTAGACTGGAGCATGATACCATATTCTGAATCCTGCACCTTTGCTGTGAGAGGCCATCGCTCAAACTACTCTGCCAATCAGATGCTCATGAGCTGTAGTGTAATTCATGACTAACTTCATAACACGTGGTTCAGCATGTGTTATGTCGCTACTGTTTAAAAAGTTTTAACCTCATCTTATCACTGTTTTTAAAAGTTTTAACCTCATCTTATCACTGTTTTTAAAAGTTTTAGCCTCATCATACAGGTACCTACATGTCTTACCTCACCACTCTGTCTGTTTTTCAGGGCATCTCCAAGTGTAATGTCCAAATTGTTGTAGCTCTTATCTGCTGCCAGGTTCTGAAAAAAAAAAAAAAAAAAAAAAATCAATAACAAATGATGCTGAATTTTGTTACAATAACAACAAAAGCAGCATTTAAAAGAGAATTATTTGTTAAATGTAAACAAAATAGAAACACATGGAGACCAGAACTGTAGCCAGATATGACAGGGACAAGGAAGACAAGAAAATACCTTGAGGTGATGGCACAGGACATGAAGACTTGGCATAAGTTTGCTGAAGGCCTATGCTCCTTGGGGAGCGGAAAGGTGATTATGATGAAACAAAAAAGATCAATTCCAACGTCTAATGATCACAGGCTTTAAGACTGGTTTGGTTTTAAGAACCATGTTCATTATACATGGACAACTCCATCAGTGCTCTGATCTCCTCCATTAGATCATATGAGGAGGATCTCAGCACAGTACATGAACTCCATAGCACAGGCAAGGATCCCAATATGTGTATACAGGAATGAGATGCTAACTTACAGCCACGGCCTCAGGTGTTATGAAACGGTGAAAATACTAAGAGCTAGTTTAATTTGAATGGTTGGCTTTCGTAATACATAGTGAGTTTCATCATCATCATTTTGTCTTTTCACTCCTCATGAAACATGCAGGTGGCCCTCTTCCAGGAGAGCCTGCACCTGAACATTCATATTGACTTACAGCAGTGGTTGTTGTAGCAATATGATATACATGATGAGGTTGCCAGTCCCATACACAACCCCTCATTCATCATTACCATTCCCGCTCCATATGAAGCATGAAACCACTATTGCAGCTGTTCCCCTTACAGGAAGCCTGTACCAAGACTGGTGTCTGCTCTGACAGCGGTGGTTTCTGTAGCAATGTTTTTACATGATGATGTTGCCAGTACGTCTCTTAAGACGAACCTGAGGGAGCATCTCCTCAGAGATACCTGAGAACTGCACAGGACAGAGAAACACACATTAACAAACTCCAATAAAAAAACGGCATGATGCCAACGAACGAAGGCAGAATAAAGAACTGAAAGTGTATGTCCCCACAATGTGTAATAATACAAACAGTAGGGACAACATTAAACTAAACCAGTAAGTAAACTATTTTTAGCCATCTAATTTATTTCACAACAGGCAATTATTATGAGGCTCTGCATAGGGCTGGCAGCCTCATCATGTACAACAAAATGATAAAGAAACAACAGCTCCAAGAGTACAAGAATTTATGATATGGTACAGGCTTCCTGCCAGGGAGGGCCCAGTAGCAGCAGTGGATCCGTACTCCACAGGGAGTTAAAACTAGATATGAATGAACAAATGAATGATATACTTACAATAACATCAAACTTGGCATAGATGTTCATGACCTCCCCTGAGTTGTTGAGAACTGGTAATGCTGATATTCTGTGTTCCATGAACATGTTGAGTGCTGTGATAAGTGGTGTATCTATTGTTGCCTATAGAAACACAAGTATAACATGACATCAACATTCAAATATCTATAATTATATGACATCAACATTCAAATATCTAAAGTTATATGACAACAACATTTGAAAATCAGCTGGGAAATGACACCACAATGTTATAAAAATCAAGGAATCTGTGCCTATAGTTTTATTGAAGCTATTTTCCACCTCATGAACATGTTTGTCTTCTTTTTTTTTTCCTTCTGTAACTGCTCCGGGTGTGGGGTGAGGGGAAGGAGGAGGAGTCATCTCAGGAGAAACAAAGCAACCATTAGGGCTTCTGCTCCTTCAGGTATGTTGTAAGATGTAACTAACATGAGACAGGCAACAACATCATGTAAAACAAACTGTTACAGAATCCATCACTACAAGAGAACATAAATGTTTGACCAGCCATAGTGGTGGTTCCATGTACAGTTTACACGTGTCCTTGAAGTGACAAAGATGACCAGTGCTCCTTCAGACATGTTATTGTTTGTGATGCCTGTCACAAAATTAACCGTGATACAACGTTAAAATATCTCCAATGATACAACGTAGGGATAAAAACTAATGCGTAAGCTGCTAGAATACATGATCGCCCACGCCGCGGGTCATCACCCGCCATGGAAATTAAATTGTTAGACTTGAAGGCAAAACGGAAAGGGATGAGAACGGAGATCAAAAGGAAAAATCTGACTGAACGCGTGCTTGAAACTAGCAAGGTTAAAAGACGCAAGTGGTGGGGAAAGGAGGAAAAAGTCACGTTCCCCAAGTTGACATAAAGTAAAGAAATCGACAAAAGGGACCTTGGATATTATACGCCACAGTCATTTCTTGGACGCTTTTGCGATAACTTAGCCCGTTTATTTGAATGCAGTGATGAACGCATTCCAGAAGATTCTAGAAAATATTTGAAAAGTAACTTTTCTTAATAATAATGTTAGGAATATAAAACCTAGCTGGCCGGATGGCCCATCTTGAGCAGTGAAATAATATGCTTTCATTTATACAGACGGACAGATAATAAGAAAGATATTGACAAAAGACTGTGTTGTTCATACCAGCGAGCGTCTGCATTGAAATAAAACATGTCACTAATTTTCAAAAAATTGTGGCCTTGAAGACGCAAGTGCTAAAATCTAGTTGGAATGAAGAGACGGGTTGGGATGGTGAATTGTGGCTAAAAATAACTTTAAAGGCAAAATTGTGTAGGGGAAGGCAGAGTTGGTTCAAAAAACAAGTGTGTTTTTTTTTGTGAAACGCAAGTAGAGACGGACGGACCAACAGACAATAAGGCATACTTGACTGAGGTATGACTGAAATGACTTTTTGGTAGGATATTTGAATTTGAAAAAAGAAAAGGCAGTGATTGGCCATAGATGAATATATTATCGGCGCTCAGACGCGCATTTTGGCCAGTCATTATAAGTTGTCCTAGTAGACACAGTGAATTATTAAGTGGTGTAATTCCCAGAAGCTATTGAAATATTTAGAGGGACGCCATCCTAAAGCCAGCAGCTCAGCTGAGTTTTGCTAGCATTTAACTGTGTTCTATATTCATAATTCTGGTAAGACTGAAATTATTTCTTTGTACATTTTAATATTTGTTTAAGGTTTCGAGTGATTTGATACTGCAATAGCATAATCTGTCCCTTACAACAAGTAAGGATTCGCTCTAGACCCCCCGCCCCAGTTCAGGGTCTAGAGACAAATAAAATAAATAAACTCCAGCAAGGATTAGGAAGGACAGATCAAGTGTTGAGATCAGAGAAACATATCACCTATCCTATTCTATGGCAGGAAGCTAATGAACATATTTCAGAATCTGTAGTCTGGGAGAACTTATCCTATGTGAAACCAACTTGGTAAGATGTGTTGTTTGGTCAGAAAGATCTGACCCGTCTATGTGGTGTGGTTGTTGTGTAGTGTTGTGTCCAGAAATGGTTAGAGGATGGAATTCTGACACATGACTAATACTTTGATTGCAGAACTGTGAGTTTCAGTTGGCACCAATGCGGTGTCAAATGAGTTGTTGAATATTACAAGAGTGGACCCGTGCAGTAACATTTTGTCAGAGCAGCCTATTATAGCCCCCAAGCACGGAGAGGTGGGGCCACCAGACTTCTGATATTGCCCCCAAGCACGGAGAGGTGGGGCCACCAGACTTCTGATATTGCCCCCAAGCACGGAGAGGTGGGGCCACCAGATCTCAGCACCAGAGCTACACCTTCAAGCTACGTGAGCGTCTGGTCTGCTGAGAATTCACCAACTCAACTTATTTGCTAACACACCCATAAAATTTCCATCAAATAACTGGACAATGTGTAGTCACCATAGACAGGGAGTGATGAGGCCACCCCAACAGCACATCCATTAAGTGTTCTCCCAAATAGATTACAACTATAAACAGTAGTAATATTAACTAGTCTAGTAACATACATATGTACACACCTTGCATTTATTATGTAATATTCATGCATTTCTTTCATAACTGCAAAACCTTTCATATGTTCTGACCAAATTAAAACCTTGGTTCAGAACAAATAAATTTAAAGAAAATTACTATCCAAATTTTACACACTTGAGTTAGTTCAGTGTATTATAACATTTATTAATATTATTAGACTTAGTAAATATCTGTGTGTGTGTATGTAAACTACCACAACACATTACATATCATTACCCTAGACATTTAACGTAGCCACATTCATTAGTTAAAAAAAGATAGGTGTGAGGTCGTAGTGGTAGCACGAAGGGCCTTCTGACAATTCACAATTACATTTTATCTCAGGAGCCTTCACAGCTGACCTCATGCATCACACTTAATAATATCACCATCATACAATACCATCAATCCACTACATATATTGGGGGTTCGTCCGGGATAATTAGCCTATCAAATATATTAGGATCTCCTGGGGGGAGAATTAGATTAGGGGAACACATTATAAAAATTAAAAGTGTCCCTTAAAATTAAAAGTGTCCCTGAAAATAAAAGTTGGTGAATCTTCACAGCCAGTGGTAGTTAATTAATTAATTAGAATTATTTTAGACTAGAGTAATTAGAAGTACTTTAGTGGTTGGAAATTTTATCTTGCACATTGCTAGATTTGTTTAAAAAGTATGGCGGAGCTGGCCAAATTCAGATCAGCTGCTGTGCTGACGGCAAAGGAGATGGGAATGGATGGTCAGATTTTAATTCAATATGTAACGGCTGAATGTGATAAGTATATTGAACGGGAAGAAAGAAGATTAGAAAAAGAGGCTGAAAGCAAATTAGAGTCTGAAAGGTTGGCTGAAGAGATGAGGTTACAAATTGAGGCTGAGACTAAGAGGTTACAAATTGAGACTGACAAAGAGGCTAAAGCATTGGAGGCAGAAGATAGAAGGTTGCAGAGGGAGCACGAATTACGACTCAGGGAGCTGGAGCTACAAGGCCAGGCTCCTGAAAATGGTGCCAGCCCCTTTGCCTCAGATGCTACGCCCAGTCTGGGAGCCTCAAACTCAGCTATGGGGTTTCATTTAGACCACTGTGTTGAAAAAGACGATGACATAGAGGGGTACTAGGACGTTTTGAGTTATTAGCTACTACATATGGGTTAGAGAGAGAGAGGTGGAGTTTAACCTTTAGCACGCTGCATTCTTTGGCAAAAATTGTCGCCTACAGCTGCATTCTTTTTCACAGCGTCCCGTTTTTATAGTGGGTGACTTGTAATGTCTATAATTTTTGTGTTTCTTGGTCAATTGCTATAATTTTTGGAATTTTTATAAATAAATGAATGATGAATCTGATGATATAAAATTTGTTTGTGTACATGTTAGATGTGATAGGAAGAGAGGAAAGGAAAGATGAAAAAAACGAAAAAAAATGTAAAAAAAATAAAAAAATAAAAATTTTTAATTTTAAAATTAAAAAAAAAATTTAAAAAAATAACCAACACACGAAGAGTCCATTTCCCTTGCATCTCAATGAAAGTCATTTGACCAATAGACCAATACAAATCAAATGACGATCTTTTCGTTACACCCATCATCAGTAGCAAAGGAATAAACGCTCTCGTCAGCCGTGATATTCGATCGCAACCCTAAACCTTTCCGACACACTTAATCCTAACCCCTAAAAAAATACATACAAGGAAAGCCATTCTACTTTCGTTTCCATCTCAGCCATCAAACATATTCTGAGAACCGATATCAGCGCTTATAAAGACAAAAATTTCATCCTTACCTCATGGCGTCAGAATCCAATGAAATTATAGCGAAAATGGCTGCGTGTTCGATGCGGATTCATTTCGATTTAAAAAATTTACAAAAAATAAACGCGGATACACCCATCACTTTTGTAAAATCGGAAATGGAAGCTATCTCTCTTGCAAATAAAGTTACAACTTAACATCCGGGGCTGAAAATCACGTGTACACAAGTCATGTGCTAGAAAACGATGATAAACGCTGTCGACATATGTTGACAACAGCTGGGAGAACATAGGTTGCCTTCGTCGACATATGTCGACGGCAGCATGCTAAAGGTTAAAGCTATCATAGGGACTGAGAGGTACTTCTTACGAAGTCTTCGCAAAAATGAACAGAGAAGACCAGGAGAATTATGACATGTTAAAGCAGGCTTTGTTATTGAGGTACGAAAAAAATGGGGAATTTTATCGTAAGAAATTTAGAAATGCCAAACTGTTGTCTGGGGAGACATACCACCAATTCTCTGCCAGACTGGAAACCTATTTGAAGAAATGGACTGCTCTGGGGAAGACCCAAGATCTTAAAGAAATGATCATGATTGAGCAATTGAGAGAGTCCATGGCTCCAGACATGAGAAAATTTCTCATGGAACAAGGTGCAGAGAAGTTGGGGGAGGTTTTAAATGTCGCTGAAAGGTATCAGGCAGCCCAGGCAGAGGTAAGTGGTGCTAAAAAGAAGCACATAGACAATTTTAAAGCTCCACAGCAATTTAATAAATTTGATAATAGAGAGCAGGGAAATAAAGGTAGGACAAACTTTGAACGGCCAAGAAATGACTACCGAGACAGAAACTCACAGTTCAATGACCAAAAATCTAATGAAAGAAAACCGTTTAACCAAGGAAAAAGATGGTGTAAATGGTGCAAGAGAGATAACCATAACACCGAATTTTGTAGAAGGAAACCTTCAAACATTGCTGCAATGAAGTCGGGGACTCAAAGATTAAAGGTTAATCCTAAGGGACAGCAGGAACCTTATCACCCCCCAGTTTGTGAGGATGTTATTTGTAATGGGGTCACCATAAGGTGCCTTTATAATACAGGTTTGGATTATGATTCAGTTGTGAAGTCTAGCCTAGTGGACCCAATTCAGTATACCACAGAAACAGTGGAAATACAAGGGGCAACTAAGGACATACCACTCATGACACTTCCCATCGCAAGGATAACGGTGAAAACTCGCTATGTGGAAGGAGAAATCAGAGCAGCAGTGATAGATGAACCAATCTACCCTCTGATATTGGGGTGTAGATACGTCTTCTTGGGGAATCCCGAGAGACCTGTGATCATGGCGACAGTGCAGACCAGGTCACAGAAGAAGGAGGAAGAAGGTGAACCTATAAATGCTCATCCAGAGGAGATGAGGAAGGCGCAGGCTGAGGATAGGACACTCAAACCATGTTTTAAAAAATTGCCCAAATGCCACACACCTCCGAGCAAGGGGGAATATTTTATGAAGAACAAACTCTTATACAGGAAGGCCGGAACTGGAACAAATGGTCACAACCAGCTGGTTCTTCCCACTTCATATAGGGATAAAGTGATGGAACTCGGGCATGCGATTCCCTTCAGTGGTCACATGGGGATCAGCGCCACAGGACAGCGTATAGCTTGTCATTACTTCTGGCCAGGGATAACGGAGGATATAAAAAGATATGTCAAATCCTGCCCAGAATGTCAAAGGGTAGCTCCAAAGCACTGGACTGCTCCTGCAACTCTAGGGGAAATGCCCATAGTGGGAACACCTTTTGAGAGGGTTGCAGTGGATATTGTAGGACCTCTCACTCGGACCAAGAGGAGGAACAGTTACATCCTTACTCTGGTGGACACTTGTTCTATGTGGGGAGAGGCGGTAGCCCTGCCATCAATTGATTCAAAACATGTAGCAGAGGCACTACTTACAATATTTACCCGATTAGGATTCCTGCATCAAATCTTGACGGATAATGGCTCTCAGTTCAAGGGGAAACTAACGGAAGAAGTTTTTAAGCTATTTCAAGCCAGACACTTTCATTATAGTCCGTACCATCCACAAGGGAACAGCCAGGTAGAGAGGTTCAACGGGACTCTCATTTCTATCCTGAGAAAGCTGGCACACGAAAAACCGGATCTGTGGGATCAATTCCTGCCCGCCGCATTGTTTGCGTATCGGGAGGTACCACATAGTTCAACCGGGATGGCTCCCGCAACTCTGCTATTTGGGAGGCCAATAAAAGGTCCATTAGAAGCACTATTAAGGACCTGGACAGATGAGAAGGCGGAAGAGACTGTTACCTCATCTTATCAATACGTGAACGAACTGACCACTCGTTTGAAAGCTGGATGGAAACTGGCAAATGATAATTTGAAACAAGCCAGGAAGAAACATGCAGCATATTTTAATAGGAAGGCAAAGGACAGAGAACTGGCAGTGGGAGAGAAGGTGCTGCTTCTACTACCCGGTAGCCAGAATAAATTACAAATTGGATGGCAAGGTCCATATACGGTTCTAGAGAAGGTGTCTAGAACAAACTATAAAATTGACAAAAAGGGGAAGGAGAAAGTTTATCATGTAAACCTGTTAAAGAAGTATCTGGACAGACCACTCCAGGAAAGCACCCCCTTACTGACCTTAGCTATCGCAACCCAAATGCAAAAGGAACCACTCACCTCACATGAATACCCATTACATCCTTGTGAAACAGCAGCACAGGTAAAAGTCAGTAAGCACCTGACTAAAAACCAGAGGGAGAGAGTTCAACAGGTTCTGGAGGAACATACAGATGTATTAACAGATAAACCAGGCCATAAAAATTTGCTACAGTATGACATGAAACTGGTAGACTCAAACCCAATCTGTATGAGAGCCTATTCTATTCCGTTCGCGAAGGAGAAGGCACTGAAGGAAGAAATAGATTATTTGTTGAAGGAGGGGATTATTTCACACAGTGAATCATCTTTTAGTTCTAGTGTCGTATTGTTGAGAAAACCGTCTGGGGAACACAGACTGTGCATAGATTACAGGAAACTGAATGCTGTCACAGAAGGACAAGTGGATCCATTACCAGACACAAAACAGTTATTTGCCAGACTGAACAAGGCAAAATACTTTTCAAAGGTGGATCTTAGTAAAGGCTATTACCAGATCCCAGTGAAGCCTGAAGTGAGACCTTATTTGGCTTTTAGCACTTCGGATGGACATTATGAATTCAACATGCTACCATTCGGACTGAAAAATGCTCCGAGTGTATTTTCAAGGATGATGCGCAAATTGTTGGATCCCCTGAATAACCCATGTATCACGAATTTCATGGATGATATTCTCATCGCCACAGAGACATTTGAAGAACACATTGAAGCTCTAGAAATGTTATTTAATAGGCTTAGGGAGGCGAACTTGACTGCTAGGCCAACAAAATGTTGCATTGGATGCAAAGAGTTGGAATTCTTGGGACACACTGTATATCAGGGTAGCATGACCCCTGATCCCAAGAACTTGGAAAAACTGCAGAGAGCACCTAGACCACAAACAAAAAAGGATGTGCGATCATTCGTGTTGTTATGCGGATTTTATCAAAAATATATCAAAGATTTTAACTCTATTTGTGCTCCTCTGACTGATCTGACTCGCAAGGGACTTCCAGATAAAATTAATTGGACTGCGCAAAGTGAATTAGCGTTCCAAGACTTAAAGGAAAAACTCACTAGCAAGCCTATTCTCAAACTGCCTAATTTGACACAGGACTTTGTCTTAAGAACCGATGCAAGTAATGTAGGACTCGGAGCGGCTTTGTTGCAAAGATCATCTTCACCTGATGGGGAACTGAAACCAGTCGCTTATGCAAGCCGCAAATTGAATAAGGCGGAACAAGGATACTCCACAAGCGAAAAAGAATGTTTAGCGTTAATCTGGGTCATAAAGAAGTTTCAAATCTATCTGTATGGTAGGACTTTTGTGGTCGAGACGGACCATCAGCCTCTCGTATTCTTATCTCAGGCTAAGCATGAAAACGCAAGATTGCTGAGGTGGTCTTTATTGCTTCAACCTTATCAGTTTAGTATCCAATATATCCCAGGCAAATTGAATGTCGGTGCAGATTTCCTCAGTCGGCACCCCTGTGATCAAAATTAGAGTAAGGGCAGGCGTAAGGAGAGATTTTATCTATGTGTATCACTGGTTTTAGAACTTGCCGTAGGCATGTTTTCAAGTGGGGAGATGTGTCACAAAATTAACTGTGATACAACGTTAAAATATCTCCAATGATACAACGTAGGGATAAAAACTAATGCGTAAGCTGCTAGAATACATGATCGCCCATGCCGCGGGTCATCACCCGCCATGGAAATTAAATTGTTAGACTTGAAGGCAAAACGGAACGGGATGAGAACGGAGATCAAAAGGAAAAATCTGACTGAACGCGTGCTTGAAACTAGCAAGGCTAAAAGACGCAAGTGGTGGGGAAAGGAGGAAAAAGTCACGTTCCCCAAGTTGACATAAAGTAAAGAAATCGACAAAAGGGACCTTGGATATTATACGCCACAGTCATTTCTTGGACGCTTTTGCGATAACTTAGCCCGTTTATTTGAATGCAGTGATGAACGCATTCCAGAAGATTTTAGAAAATATTTGAAAAGTAACTTTTCTTAATAATAATGTTAGGAATATAAAACCTAGCTGGCCGGATGGCCCATCTTGAACAGTGAAATAATATGCTTTCATTTATACAGACGGACAGATAATAAGAAAGATATTGACAAATAACTGTGTTGTTCATATCAGCGAGCGTCTGCATTGAAATAAAACATGTCACTAATTTTCAAAAAATTGTGGCCTTGAAGACGCAAGTGCTAAAATCTAGTTGGAATGAAGAGACGGGGTGGGATGGTGAATTGTGGCTAAAAATAACTTTAAAGGCAAAATTGTGTAGGGGAAGGCAGAGTTGGTTCAAAAAACAAGTGTGTTTTTTTGTGAAACGCAAGTAGAGACGGACGGACCAACAGACAATAAGGCATACTTGACTGAGGTATGACTGAAATGACTTTTTGGTAGGATATTTGAATTTGAAAAAAGAAAAGGCAGTGATTGGCCATAGATGAATATATTATCGGCGCTCAGACGCGCATTTTGGCCAGTCATTATAAGTTGTCCTAGTAGACACAGTGAATTATTAAGTGGTGTAATTCCCAGAAGCTATTGAAATATTTAGAGGGACGCCATCCTAA
Source organism: Oreohelix idahoensis (assembly GCA_024509875.1). NCBI lineage: Eukaryota > Metazoa > Mollusca > Gastropoda > Stylommatophora > Oreohelicidae > Oreohelix > Oreohelix idahoensis. The sequence goes on along the minus strand of JAMPIV010018365.1, from coordinate 278,150 downwards.
AGCCAGCAGCTCAGCTGAGTTTTGCTAGCATTTAACTGTGTTCTATATTCATAATTCTGGTAAGACTGAAATTATTTCTTTGTACATTTTAATATTTGTTTAAGGTTTTGAGTGATTTGATACTGCAATAGCATAATCTGTCCCTTACAACAAGTAAGGATTCGCTCTAGACCCCCCGCCCCAGTTCAGGGTCTAGAGACAAATAAAATAAATAAACTCCAGCAAGGATTAGGAAGGACAGATCAAGTGTTGAGATCAGTGGAACATATCACCTATCCTATTCTATGGCAGGAAGCTAATGAACATATTTCAGAATCTGTAGTCTGGGAGAACTTATCCTATGTGAAACCAACTTGGTAAGATGTGTTGTTTGGTCAGAAAGATCTGACCCGTCTATGTGGTGTGGTTGTTGTGTAGTGTTGTGTCCAGAAATGGTTAGAGGATGGAATTCTGACACATGACTAATACTTTGATTGCAGAACTGTGAGTTTCAGTTGGCACCAATGCGGTGTCAAATGAGTTGTTGAATATTACAAGAGTGGACCCGTGCAGTAACATTTTGTCAGAGCAGCCTATTATAGCCCCCAAGCACGGAGAGGTGGGGCCACCAGACTTCTGATATTGCCCCCAAGCACGGAGAGGTGGGGCCACCAGACTTCTGATATTGCCCCCAAGCACGGAGAGGTGGGGCCACCAGATCTCAGCACCAGAGCTACACCTTCAAGCTACGTGAGCGTCTGGTCTGCTGAGAATTCACCAACTCAACTTATTTGCTAACACACCCATAAAATTTCCATCAAATAACTGGACAATGTGTAGTCACCATAGACAGGGAGTGATGAGGCCACCCCAACAGCACATCCATTAAGTGTTCTCCCAAATAGATTACAACTATAAACAGTAGTAATATTAACTAGTCTAGTAACATACATATGTACACACCTTGCATTTATTATGTAATATTCATGCATTTCTTTCATAACTGCAAAACCTTTCATATGTTCTGACCAAATTAAAACCTTGGTTCAGAACAAATAAATTTAAAGAAAATTACTATCCAAATTTTACACACTTGAGTTAGTTCAGTGTATTATAACATTTATTAATATTATTAGACTTAGTAAATATCTGTGTGTGTGTATGTAAACTACCACAACACATTACATATCATTACCCTAGACATTTAACGTAGCCACATTCATTAGTAAAAAAAGATAGGTGTGAGGTCGTAGTGGTAGCACGAAGGGCCTTCTGACAATTCACAATTACATTTTATCTCAGGAGCCTTCACAGCTGACCTCATGCATCACACTTAATATCACCATCATACAATACCATCAATCCACTACAATGCCTACTGTCAACTGCATGGCAACCTTATCATGTACAACAAAATGCTACAGAAATCACTATTATAAAAGCTCCTGTAGTGCTAAGGTGCAGGTATTCTTGTCACGGAGTGTTTTAGGGGTATTTTGCATGTATGAATGTTCCCATGCTCCAGCGGGAGTTTATTAGTCATTTGAGTTGTGAGTTGGGAATGCTTGCCTTGTAATATTTTAGCTACAAGCAATGTTGTGAGCAGAGGTTAAGACAAGCTGTTAGCTATAGTTATGCGTGAATGAAGCTCAGTGGAGCGTGGAAGGTTTTCACGTGTTTGGTGAATACGAATGAAAGGGGGCAGTCAGAGAGAGATGTGTGTTGAGTCAGTAGTGTGTTGGGTCAGTAGAGAGTAGACAGTAGACAGCGAAGAGCGTAGAGAAGAGAAGGGTGGATGTCTATAGTAGTGCATGAGTAGAGGGCCAGAATTGTGCAGTGGATTTATGAAGTATCCTATTTTGTGTCTGTAGATATTCCGAGAATCAGTGATTGTAGAATACTCTGGGTTTGTTATGTCTCCAATGATTGTAATGGCCCTGCGCCCATTGTGACTTATTTGTAGTATAATATATTCATGGAGATTGACATGGTTGTTGGAGTTGGTGTATTACTCCTTAGACAGTGAGCCAGACGAGCGGTGTATGAGTTGTCTGATCTTCTACATCCACCCACGTACACCCTACTCGTAACAATTCTACATGTGGGCCATCTTAAGTCATGATATATAATTAGTGTTCAAACGCGGCCAAGTGCAACTTTGTGAATAAGTTTAGAGAACTAGTAGTGCTGCACGACTTGTTAAACATTTTCCACTTGGAACCAGACATTAGATGAACTCAGAGTTTAAAGGACATACTTATATTGATGGCCCAATGTATATGGCCCAATGGATTTAATGTCAGTGTGTCGTAAATGGATCCACAATTGCTCAATATCGCATAATATATCTCAGTCCATGCGGAGACTGGTAAGAACATTCATTAGTACATCATAACCCGTGAGATCTCAGTGGAGACATATAATACCCTTCATAAGAACAGCTAGGATCCACACTTACGAATATCCAGATGGAACACCTTGGAACACAGTCTAAAACATGAATGCACCAGTCCGCTTCATAGCGAATATCTCCTTGTCGTTGCCATACGTGACAACTTACACCATTAAACTCATGCTTTGTGGTGTGCAAAAAGAGTCGCAACAGGATTGTTTCACATTTTAAGTCAGACAGCAAGGTTACTGAATCTCAGCCAATAGGATCTTAGCCAATAGAATCTCTAACAGAATCTCATCTATAGAATCACAACTGATGGCATCTCAACTGCACAAAATTTCAGTTAATAGGATCGCAGTTCATAGGATCACAACTGATAGGATCTCAATTAACAAGACCTCGAATGATAAGATCTAAATTGATGGGATTTCAATTCTCAAATGATTGGATCTAAAATCATAGAATTTCAATTAATAAGATCTCAGCTAACGTGATCTCAATTGATAAGATCCCAACTAATAAATTAACTGACAGGGCTTCAATTAATAGGATCTCAACTGATGAAATTTCAATTAATAGGACCTCAGCTGACAAGATCTAAAGTGATAGGATTTCAATTAATAGGATCTCAGCTGACAGAATCTCGGCTAACAGGATCTCAACTAATGTACACAGACTACACCCAGCATCTTCAAGCTATGTCTTAGGAGTCCAAGAAGTGCACTTATCAAATCTGATACAGTATTTCAGAGCACATGACAATTTAGTTGCCAACTTATTAACATTTGTATTTTGGCTATTCTATATTAAACTTGCTAAAGAGAACAATTCGGCTTATCTGGGGATACGGCTAGATACCAGACTCACATACAAAACACATGCTGACTCTTTAATTACAAAGGCCTCTAGAAGGCTGAATCTCATAAAGCGATTGGCAAGCACTAACTGGGGAGCCAACCAGTGCACCCTACGACAACTGTACTTGGGATTCGTGCTCTCAGTTATGGATTACTCTGTATCCCTGCAAGCCACTGCTAGCCCAACACTTAGACTGAAACTAGACTGCACACAAAACCAGCCAGATTATCTTCGGAGGCTTGCGAGCTACACCAACCAGCGCACGTGAGATTTCCGCCAATGCGGAACCTCTAGAACTAAGAAGATAGAAATCAGTCATCCTAAAGGCAGAAAGGGTCTTGCGAGCTGACAAGGATCACACCTGCAAAAATGTTATCAGCGACCACAACTCCAAGTACCGAATTAAAAAGACAACCTTCACTAGAAGGTAAAAAAAAAAGTTGCTCTGGTACCCAATTCATGAGGCTGGGTCGACCCTGCAGCCGTTTGCAGTCTAAAAAATCCCACCTCAACTGGGGATCGAACCATGGACCACCGAGCTAGGAAGCCAGTGCACTAACCACTGTGCTACCGCGGCTCCTCACTAGAAGGTACCAAAAGCTTTTCAGGGAAGCACCACATACCTTGTACCAGTGACTAGAGTTCCTATTCAAGCTGTACCTGACTTACTACCCCACATAGAACTAAAAAAACTAATAATACGTAAAACCTTCTGCACCTGCAAATAAAGGCTTGATACCTACCCTGCTGAAAACATTTGCCATGGAAACCATCTGTCAATATGAAGAAGATGTTATCCATGCTTGCACAGATAGATCAGCTTTTAAAACAGCCATAAATGCTGGATATAGGGCCATACTCATCCCACCCCATACAGAAGAACCCATCAAAAATGCAGGCCCCTGTGGTACCTGGTGCACAAATTATGAAGCAGAAGTAGTCAAATGAAATAGAACCAAATGATGATGTAGTAACTCTCAGGCTGCCTTCCTAACAATAGAAAACTGGAAAACCAACTCAAGTCAACACTATCCTCAAGTCAACACTATCCTCAAGTCAACACTATCCTCAAGTCAACACTATCCAGATGGTTCAAGAAATATGCCACAAAATTATGAACTTGTATGGAACAGAAATCTTCATGCAATGGATACCTGGTCACATAGACATCATACTGAATGAAGCAGCTGATAAACTAGCAAAGAAGGGGGCAAAAATGCCACGAATTGACCAACCATGAAGTATGCTAACAATAAAACAAATAATCAAAAATGACTGTAAAGAAGATTGGTTGAACTTGTGGGCACAAGCTAAAACAGGGAGAAGACTTTTTATACCTAACAACCCCAAATAAGGAAGTTTCTATCAACCATTGAACGAAAATATCAAACCAGAATCTTCAGACTTAGAACAGGTCGCTCTACACTAAATAGCCACAGAAACAGAATGTGTTCACAAAATATAGCAAAATGTAGATGCTACCCAAACCCGTTGGAGACAGTAGAACACCATTTACTAGTGTGCCCTGCACTTCAGGGAATCCTACCACACAACCAATCCATAGACAATTCCCTTTATGGCAGCCCAAAACAGCTTATACAAACTGCGCAGTACCACATAATGGCATCAAGGTCACCAAGAGGTGACGCTCAGTGACAGTGGATCAAAGTGAAGCTAAGTCCTCATTAAACTTGCGACACAAATGTAGAAAAACAACACAAATTTAGAAAAACGTTTGTGAGAATTCGACAGCACTTCTCAAGGGTGGTCCATGTTTCCTACAATGTTGAGAACCACTGATGTAAATGATGCACCATAATGAGAACTACTGCCAAAACTTACTGTGATCACATCTTTGTAGGTTCCAATTCCGAGTTCTTTGATAGAACTTTTCATGAAAGAAGGCTGGGGTAGTTCCTTTATCTGTAACAAAAACAACATAAAGGAATAAGTCTCAAAAGAATACATGTGTGGCACTTAAACACTGACAACAAAAAACATACAAAAAAGTGACACTGCTTGTCATGCACAAAAATGACACTATATAACAAACTGACAGACACCATTTGACAGTATACACTGAGAAGATGATGCTGGTGTTGGATAACACACACACTGAGAAGATGATGCTGGTGTTGGATAACACACACACTGAGAAGATGATGCTGGTGTTGGATAACACACACACTGAGAAGATGATGCTGGTGTTGGATAACACACACTGAGAAGATGATGCTGGTGTTGGATAACACACACACACACACACTGAGAAGATGATGCTGGTGTTGAATAACACACACACACACTGAGAAGATGATGCTGGTGTTGGATAACACACACACTGAGAAGATGATGCTGGTGTTGGATAATACACACACTGAGAAGATGATGCTGGTGTTGGATAACACACACACTGAGAAGATGATGCTGGTGTTGGATAACACACACACAAACTGAGAAGATGATGCTGGTGTTGGATAACACACACACAAACTGAGATGATGCTGGTGTTGGATAACACACACACACTGAGAAGATGATGCTGGTGTTGGATAACACACACACACTGAGAAGATGATGCTGGTGTTGGATAACACACACACTGAGAAGATGATGATAGTGTTGGATAACACTGAGAAAACATGATAGCATTAAAAGGCGGTTCTTGTTCTGGAAACCCCATGCTAAGAGATATAGAGGGAGACCAAAAAACATGAAGGGGAATCAGAGACAGACAAGAAAGGGACAAAGAAAGTCACAGAAAGAGTTTGAATGGATGGCACAGACCAAGACAATTTTTCATGAGTTTGTTGAAAGCACATGCTCCTAGGGGAGCTGTAGGCTTAAGTTGATTTGAAACAGACTGCCTACATGACAAAAACTAACACTGGTACACAATAGCTACTATCACAAATAACTAGGAAATGAACGAATGAACGAACTTTATTTTCAAAGGGTTAGGAATTGGGCACGCAGGCCCGTCTTACATTCTGCCCTTCCTCTCTGTCATCTTACATACCACATCCTTTCAATCGCTCATGTATTTTGAGCATTATTTAAGCATACAACATTATCAAGGTAAAATAATAACATACATTTGTAACATCCAGTCATAATCAAATTTAAGTATGTTTAAAAAAAAAAAAAAAAAGAGAGAAAAAAATTAATTTAAATAAATTTAAAAATTAATTTAAAAAATATTTAAAAAAAAACATACAAACAAAATCTAAACCATTCATACAGTAAATTAGACATAATTTGAAACGTAATCAGATTATGATGGCATATAATAAGAACTCGTGACATATTGGAAATCTGCTGCTGAATGACCTGGGACTTCGTGTGTTGTCAGCGCATGCGGAAAATGTTCCCACAGGTGAGCAACTTTGAGTCCCAAACAGATACTGCCAGAGGGAGTGAATTGTTGACGCCTCCACTATACGAGATCCAGCTTTATGACCTATGCTCCTTAGGGAGGTAAAGGGTATTGACTGATAGATGAGAATCGTGCATATAGGCCCGTCTTGCATTTTGCCCTTCCTCTTACTCATCTTTTATTGCTAGTTATCCAGACATTCTCCAACATACTTAAGGTATTAGTTTAATGGCGATGCAATATTATAAGTAGTATAAAAGCATACATTTACAGATAAGAACACTAACAATAAGAACACTATACGCTACATGTAACATTACAAATCCAATCAAGATCATTAATTCTTCTTCATGTACTATACCTGGTGGCGTTGGAGATCATGTCCCTCCACAACTTCCTGTCTCCAGTACTGTTTATAAATTCTGCTGTTGACTTCTTTCCGTGTCACAATGTGAAATTGTCCAGCATCTTCTTTCTTTGTCATTATCTATCTTTCTTCCTTCAAATGTTTCTATTGTCACGATATATTGTCACTTCTTTCTTCTGATAACATAACCATAGATAAGATTTCAAATGACAGATTTCAATTAATAAGATCTCAACTGACGATGACAAGGGACACTTCCTTTTTTTTTTTTTTTTGCGTACGCCCGCTAATACTCGAGGCGAAATCTCAGGTTATTATTTATGTCTAACCTGACATTGATTTTACGTGAGTATCCCTTTATTTCTTGTACAGAGACAGGTGTCCCTCGCCATTCAGGCAAATACTCGCCGATTTCGGAGGTACCCATTGCAGCTGGGTCGGCTCAGGAGCCGCCAGTCCCTGGTCGACGACACTCCTTCAAATGTCCTCGCCAGGTCTCGAGTTAATCCAGTCCAAATCCCGGTCAACGAAAAATCCTCAAATGCCGTCGCCCGGGTTTGATCCTGCATCACCCGGTCGCCAGAGCGGTGTTGTAACCACTACGCTAGCGCGGCTCCCACACTTCCTTCTAATGTGAGTAATAAACTTCCTTAGCTCACTAGCTTCCTTCAAGGCATCCTAATTACTTTATTTAGCTCGTGGTATTCGTTATATTTGTCTGTAAAACCACATTTCTGCAGCCTCCAGTGCTTTTCTTGCTTGTTTACTAAACGTCCATGGCTCACTTCCAATTTCAGAATTAGCTCTATATAACAACCATTGAAGAACTTTTTCTTACTTTTACTGATGAGTTGTTGGATAACATAATCATTAAACACATTATGGTTTTTAAACCAGACAACATAAACACCGACTTTATGTGACACACATAAGAAAAAACACTGACTTTATGTGACATGGGCATCACAAACACTGACTTTATGTGACACAGGCAACACAAACACTGACTTTATGTGACACAGGCAACACAAACACTGACTTTATGTGAAACAGACAAGAAAAAACAATCTGTCTACAAAGAAATAAAACATCCTTGACCTGTCACCTGCTCCTCCTTATTACAAACATCATAGGAGCATGGCTACAGATGTCATTTATTCATTGACTGCCTTTCACCTCCCTAAAGGCCACAGAATATCAACAAATTATTGGATTAACTCCTCCTGTCTTGTGCCATTCCCTAATAGTTTTTCCTTGTCTTCTGTATCCTGTTCACTTCTGTCTCCAGATCTCTTCTCAATGTGCTTTTTTGATCCCCCTTTACATCTCTTTCCCTGGTGATTCCAGATCAAGGACTGCCTGTCAACAGGTTCTGTCAATGGGTGACCTATCCCTCACCAGCACCTAGACGCCTTTATTAAAAAGGGTGTTTTTTTAAGTACCTTCAGAAACTTTATTCATTCATCACCATGTAGCGTCCTAAGGATGCATAGGCCTTCAACAAACTTTGCCAAGTCTTCCCGTCTTATGCCATCAGCTAAAGTCTCTCCATGTCTTTCTTATTCCTTTCATGTCTGTCCCCAATTATCGTCTCTGTGAATTCTTTGGTCTTCCCTCTACTTCTTACCTTGGGGATTCCATAACAAAGACTACCTTGTAATACTATCAACAGGTTTCCACAGTGTGCATTCTATTCATCGTCAGCTTCTCATTTTATTCCGCTGGCACTTGTCTGGTTCGTGTCATCAGTTCCACACTACTGATCTCTTCATACCATTTTAATCTTATTCTATCCAAGCACCCATTTCTGAAAGTCTGTAGCTCCCTGGTTGCTGATTTTGTTGTTCTCCATGTTTCAGAGTGAGACAATACGATTGACTCAACATGTGAGTTGAAGGTCAAGATTTGAGTTGGACCTGATATCTCTTGATTTTCATATAGATCTTTGAAAACATAATATATAGTAAATATAACATGGCCAGAGACTCGTACTCACGAATAAGTGCAAGAAGCGCAAGATGCGTTTGTGTGTGAGAATGTAAATGGCATTGCCTGTAGCCTCATCAATGACTGGCAGTCGATGCACATGGCTCTCTATAAGAGTCTTGATAGCATCATACAAACTGGCATCCGGGCCTATGGACACAAATGGCCGCTGTTTCTCCTTGACCATCTCTGTGGACAAAGGTTATTGGTTTGATAGTGTGTGTTAGGTGATGTAGTAGACTTAAAGCAGGGTTGTGGAGTTGGGAATTTTTGTGTGCAGTCGGAGTTGTAGTCAGAGTTGGTTAGAAGTTCCCAGGCTCCTAAAAATTTTAGACTTCCAAAATATGTGTGTGTGTGTGGTGGAAGAAAAATCAAGGTTTTTCTCAAGAAATTTTTATAATTTTGTTTCAACTCTTTCTCATCAGAGTCAAACCAATTCTTTTCAGACTCCACAACCCTGAATTAAAGTACAATAAAAAAAATCTATGTGATACATATTAAATGATACAAAACAAAAAAGGGTAATGCATGAGGTATATAAACTACATCACAGAAATGGTTCAGGAAGGAAAACTCTGTTGATAACACAAGAATAGGGAGAAACTGTGGGGAGAAAATGAATCTGTAGCCAAGAATGCCCCGTCTCTGAGCAGGCAGACAGACAGAATAGGATTGCTACTTCCTTAGATATATTATAAAAGGTGACAAATATAAAGCTGTGCATGAAGCTGACAATCACATGTACAACAAATTGCTTCAAATATTACTGCTACAAGAGCACAGAGACTTTGATGTAGGCCAGCTGTAGAGGTGGCACTATGCTCCATAAGGAGCAAAACGGAAATGACAGAAAACAAAGGAAATGAGAGAAAACAAAGCAAATGGAAAAAAAAGGAAATGAGAGAAAACTGGGAGATTTAAGAGACTAGCATGCAAAGGTTCCAGTTCCGCAGGGGAATTGAAAAAGGCCACGGTCACGCAGGTGTTGACTTTTTCCCATCTGCCCATAGAAAATTAGATATGAATGAATGCAAAGAAATACTAATTAAGGAGCTCTCCCCTGAATCAAAAGACATCTGAAGATACACAGTGACCAGCATGAAAGCATTTCGGTCGCCTCTGTGTAGCCAAGCAAAAGATACATGAGTGAAGTGACTTCATGGGTTATCTAGAACAATGACTGACACTGGCGGAGTCTGGAAGATTAGGTTAAAATTAAGGCAAAAAGAAGAGAGGAGGAGACAAAAACCAAAGATAAGAAATGGGCCATTCTAACGAGGAGAAAATCGACAGAAATTCTGAGTCAACTTATAACACTACAACAGATATTGCTATCAACAGTTCAATAAATAAAAAATAAATAATATTGGCAAGGCACACATTAAATATCATGTGGTATTTTAAAAGATTCTAATGAACACATTACTTACCTCTCCAGTTCTGTATTTTATGGTCTTCCAACTCATCCATTCTGACCTGAAAGAAAGCAGAGACTTAGGGAACTTATTTTTGTCTGTGTTGTTGACATTTCACAACATTCACGGGGCAAAGTCTTTTATAGACAGGGGGTATGATGTGTTGGTGTTGTGGGTAGGTCTTCAACTCTTGGTCACATGCCTAGAGCCTCGGAGAACTCGGCGTAACCAGCAGGCAATTTGGCGGCGGGGAAAGAGCACTGTGAGCCCTACCTTGGCTACGTATCACAAGGAGATGCAGAAACACCCCCTTTATCGCCCCCAGAGCTGGCACAGTACACTTCTGGCTCCTACCCGGGGCGGTAGGAAATCCACAGGCACCCCAGCATCACAATGCCATGAAGATGACAAAGTTGGAATTTACTAACTCAAACCTGGCAGAGCAAGTCCTCCATCAGATGCGGCTGATGCTGGGCCCACTGGTGCGTGGACACGTCCCGATCCCCATCGAGACTTGCCCGGGGAGCCCACCCCGGTTCAAAAAAGCAGAGAAGGCCACTCTCCAAACCTCCGATGTCTTGCAGGCAGTGTTAGGATGTGCAAGAACATGGACAGGAAGACTCCACAACTTCCCCACTGAAGACATGCCCACGATGACCGTTGCCTCAATTGGCTGTGTGTGGTATACCCGGAAACGGGGCCTCCCAGTACTGAGGCACAGTTAAGTCCCCGATGTCACTTATCGGTGCAGAGTTGAGAGAGATGGCTGAGCATCACAATCCCCCCTGTGTTGCAGCATGATGAGAACCCAGCATTGCACACTGAGCTTTGGGGGATCACTTGGGCACCAGACTTAATACTGGCTCTTGACTGGATGGCCGCATGCAGGAGATTTCTACAATGGAGAGATGGCAGGTGGTGGGTATCTGGAAGTGGCTCTGTGCAGGACGTGAGGATTCCTTGGGAGAGCCCAGAACCAGAGCACAGCATTCTGCAAGCTCTGCATAGTTGGAGAGCCCCCCTGGATGATGGGGAATGCACAGTGTGACCCCACCTATCCCCAACTGCTAACTTAGAACCAGAAGTGGGGTCCTCTGTATGGGTGCCAGGCCAGGATAAAATGCCTGGGAAAGAGACTGGAGCTCAGAACCCCCTAACTCAAAGTTGCAGGATGGCATTAAAGCCACGGGAAAGACAGGTCTATTTTGAAGATAACGCAACCATATTTTCACCATACGAGCTCGGACGCCGCCTCGGTAAACAAGGTCCGCACAGAGCAGTGACACCCCAGGCTGCTTGCGAATAGTCTACTACTGGGAACATAAACAGATTAGGGATGAGCCCACTCTCCCGTTGAAGAGGTGCTAAATCGTAGATACTAGGCCAGAAGGCGCACCGGAAACCACAGTATCACGCAACTCGCTTTTTTTTTTATGAATGAGTACATCATCACAACATTCACTAAATCTATTATTTTCATTATTACAGCATTATTTAAGCACAATAAGCAATCACACTATGGTTAAATCAACACTCAAGTTAAAAAAAAAAAAAAAAAAAAAAAAATCAAATCCAACATGACATTTTCAATAACTGTTTTTTTTTTTTTTTGGTCTCTTAAGAAGGATGAATGGCAAAGACAGCTGTACATTAATTTCGTTGATTTTGAAAAGGCTTTTGACAGTATACATAGGGGCAGTTTATGGAAAATACTGAGGGCTTATGGAATTCCAAGCTGCATAGTGTCAATCATAAAAAGCCTTTATGCCAACTTTACATGTAGCATTGGGCAGAGCAACCTAACCTTTGAAGTAAAGACAGGAGTACGACAGGGATGCCACTTATCAACCACTCTATTTTTAACAGTCATAGACTGGGTGATGCGCCAGACAACAGATGGCAATCCAAGAGGAATAAGATGGACTACATTTTCTACATTGGAAGATCTGGAATGTGCAGATGACATTGCACTGCTAGCACATTCACATCAACATCATCCAGGAAAAAACGGAAAGACGTAATAAGTATAGCCAGCAGGTGGGCTTGAACATCAACCTAAAGAAGACAGAGGTCATGACGCTCAATGTGAGAAACCCTGAGCCCATATCAGTAAGGAATAAGCGACTGGAACAGACAGATGCCTTCATATACCTAGGATGCATAGTAACACCAGACAGCGGAGCAAGCAAAGACATCAACAACAGAATGAACAAAGCAAGAACAGCCTTTTTTAGTCTAAACAACATCTGGAAGTCCTCTCAGTACAGCACAAGCACAAAATTAGGATTATATCAGAGCTGTGTGCTTTCTGTGCTTCTCTATGGCGCGGAGAGCTGGAGAGTTACAGAGAAGGAAATGTCGAAATTGTCCTCTTTTCACACAACATGCCTAAGAAAAATTCTCCGAATCTTTTGGCCGAATACCATCACCAACCAAGATCTGCTTACTCGGAGCAAGCAAGAGGACATGCACACCATCATAGCTGGCAGACGCTGGAGCTGGGTTGGCCATGTCCTCAGAAGAGACCCCGATGCCATCACAAGAACAGCTATGCTATGGACCCCCTGAAGGAAAACGAAAGAGAGGCCGACCAAAAACAACTTGGCAGAGGACTGTGGAGGCTGAGATGCAAAGAATGAACCAGAGTTGGGGCACTGTACGAAGGATGGCCGCCGACCGAGCAAAGTGGAATCAATTTGTTGTTGCACTACAAGACGCCACCAGGCATAATGGCCACTGACTGCTTTGACGGTCGGCGGCTAAGGATCAAAGAAGAAGAAGAAGGATGACACGATGGCTGTGGCTGGTCTCCTGCACAACCCTTGTGACAAAACACATGTGCTCTTGCAGCGGTAGTCACAACTACCCTCTAATGGCCACAATACTGTGAGATATATCTACATGGACAAGTCAAACATCACAACCATCCCCTAAAAGTCACAACACAGAGAGATACCACTTGGAAAATGTAAAAATCGCAACTCCCTACAAGTCTCCATCATCCCTTGAACAAGTCAAAAATTGTAACTACACCAAAGTTGTTACCACTTGGACAACCCAAAAAAATTATTTTTACCACTGCTTTCCTTTGAAATATTTATTGTGATGTCTGAAGAGATGCAGAGTAAGAAGAAAAATGTACTACCAAGATAAAATGATGGATCTTCTCTGTAAGACTTCTTTATAGCTGATGTTAGCAATACAATTACACAAGTAAGAGAAAGCGTAATTTGAATTTCCTTTCGGACGTATGTCGAAATATAAGATCAACTTTAGACACACACATTTTAGTCAAAATGGTAAATTTTTTACACAGATGTTCTAATGATGTAAACTTTTGATACAGATGTTATAACAGTATGGTAAACCTTTAACATTGATGTTTTCAACAACAAGGTAAACTTTAGACATAGACGTTTTAACAGTAAAGTAAACTTTTAACACAGATGCTTTAACAAGAAGAAAAATAATGACAATTACAAAATGAATAAGGGGGAAAAGAACCCTACACAACACAGAACAACAGGAAGGAATTCTAAATTCTGAAAAGCCTTTCTTTAAATTTGGAAACGGAAAGATATGACATGTCACTTCAGGAAGACAACTTGGGTGTAGAATACAGAACAAAGTGATAATGAAAAGAATAATTATTATTTTGAGATGTATTTTTATAAAATAATGGATACAAATATATTGTTCAATAATTGTTGGTTTATAATTAGGACATACATGATTTCTATAATTGCAGAAAATATATTGGCACATGTTGTGTCCTGTGGTCTTTGATGATACAAATAGAATATGACTACTATAAAGGCTACATTCAAGTCCAAATGGGAAAGAGAGCACCCGGGACATTTGAAAAATGATGCATATCATCAACTATCCAGAAAAGAACAGGTCATCATTTTTCGGCTACGCACTGGTCACAACAGATTGAGATACCATCTGTACCACAAATACAAAATTGGTGCAACAGATCTCTGCACCTGCGGTACCAGCCCAATGACAGTCGAACACCTGCTGCAATACTGCCCAACCTACAGTAATGAACGGAGTAGCATATGGCAACAACCCACTTCTGTCAACGAAAAACTGTTTGGAGATGTTGGGAGCCTTGGATTGACTACTGCCTTTATTAGAGTCATAAATGTGGAAGTCTGAAGGCGAACGAGGAAGAAGAAGAAGAATATGAATGCTGCACCCTCATGTGTGTCATACAAGGCAACTCATTTGATGTTGTGCATAAGGGGTGGTGGCGGCTTGGCAACCTCATGATGTAAAACAAATTATTAAAGAAACTACTGCACAAAAAGCACATGAATGCTTAGGTGCTGGCTTCCTGCAAGGGGACATCTACAGTGAGTGGTTTCATAATTATAGGGAGAATAAAGGTACATGATGTTACTCAACTGATGCTATTCACTTACTGGCAACATCCTCATGTTAAAGATGTAGAAAACAGAAGTATATACAACATGTAACAAAGATAAACACACTGGATACAAAGCATACACTGGATGTGAAACAAAGACAAAGACACTAGATATAAAGCAGCAGTCGGCAACCCTCGAGTTGTGGGGATCTATTTTAGAATGACTGAGCTCTCTAAAGATCTACCATGATAAAATCATATCTATTTTCAGGTTTCAGAGATTTAGAATTAAACAATCCCCTGAGATCTACTAATAGATCAAGATCGACTGGTTGCCGACCCCTGATATACATGAACAGATAAAGACTAATAATATACACAGCGTACAGATACATTAAAAGATGAAGAAAACATATAGAAGATCCTGAATACAGAAATAAATCTTCAGCGTAGCTCGTAGCTCACAGGCCGGCCCTTATAGAGACCTTCCTCAGTAGTCACACTTACGTAGCTCACAGTCCGGCCCTTAAAGAGGCCTTCCTCAGTAGTCACACTTACAAAAATCAATACTTACGTCTGGTGCTTTGTAAACTCTTTTCAAGATATAGATGAAATCTGTGATTGTCAACATTCCTGGGACACAAAAAAAAAAAAAGAGAATGATACTAAATTAAATAAATGGAATGCGTTCACCTAAATTTAAAAAAAAGGGCTATTTTTACTCAACAACGGCAATTGAGTTAGATGAGCATGCATTTAAAGTTAAATTGTTCTGAGTTTTGTTTCCTTTTTGTTGACCTTTTTTTTTTCTCTCCTCCCCTTTCTATGTGATTGCTTTGTTATTCCAGCATTTGTATTTGTTACTAGCTACATTTAGTGTGCCCTAATTTATCTTCATTTTTGTTGGCTCTTGTACAACCACATACGTCTCATGAAGTAGGCAAGTTGTGCACATATTTTTTTTTAAAGATCACAACACTGTTCCTCCCTCAAGGAAGAGGTGATTGCAATGCTGTCAATCTACTTTGCTCATGAAGCCAACATTGCTAGAGGACTTCTAATGTTTGCTTCCCTTCCCCATATGGACACACATCTATCTGACTAATTTTAGTTTGTGTTGAACATTTGGTTTTTCAGTCTGTGGTGACTAGTTCTCAGTCTAAGAATTACTGTGACAGTACGGACTACTACGTCGGATTAGCACTAAGGTGCTGCCACTTATGAGAGTTAGAGTAAGAATACTTAAGCAAGATTTTAACACTAAGTATTTGAGCGTGTCTAGTCAGTGTAATAACACTAGTCACAAATCCTATGAGTGATTTAATTAAAGTGTTTAGAAATGACGTCATCGAACTTAGAGTAGAATTGCCCAGTAGTTAAGACGGAAGCGATGGTTTGAGAAAAGGGGGTGAAGTGAGTTGTTCTTGAGCACGGGATGAGCGAGGGCTGTTTTTTGTGGTTACCATCGTGTAAGGCTGGTTTGTTGTGTGATATTTCATGGAAAGACTGGTTAGTAAATTACACAAGAATATGTACTTATGAACCCGATGGAAGTTACCCAGATGTGTAGACAGTAAATAAAATTATTCATTCATATTTTACACCAGCCTGGTCTTATTTTCCTGAGCGTCAGTAGCCAGTGACCTTTGTTTACATCAGGTATTCAAGCATAGAGTGCTACCCTATTTACGACAATCTTACAGCCAGTCTCTAGAAAAACAGTACGAGTCTCCTAAGAACACCTGGGTTATATTACAATTTATATCTGTAATCACCACCTCTGGCAGTCGCCAGTAACACTACAGAAGAATAATTATAGAAAATACTGCCACAAAATTCATCTGTCACCGAACGTTTATTTCATCCTTTTCTCACCCTGTCACACTAGACTTGATTTGGTGACACAGCCTTCCCCTCTCCCGGTCACATCTAACTTGAATTGGTGCCATTCCCGTCCACTCCCCCGGCCACATTACCAACTGGTCTCTTCATGCTAACAAGTAACATCATCATCATTACATCACCTTTTAACTTCACAAGGAGCATTGGCCATCAACAAATTTATGCCAAGTCGTCTCGTCTCGTGCCGTCTGCTCAAAGTCTGTCCATGTCGTCATGCCGATCTCACGTCTGTCACCAGTTGTCTTCCTTCATGTCTTCCTTAGTCTTTCTCTACCTGTCTTATCCTGTAATATCATCATCATCAGCATTTTCCTTTTCGCTGCCCATGGAGCATGGAGCTACTACTGTAGCTGACCCCAGTACAGGAAGTCTGCACAAAACATTCATATGTTCTTGTAGTGGTCGTTTCTTTAACAATTTGTTTTGTATGAAGAGGTTGCCAGCCCCCATACACAACCTCATATTAGTCACCTTGTACAACATACATGAAGGAGCATTATTCCTATTTATTCTCTGTCTCATCAGAGGCCCCCTGGACTACATGGGGGCCCTGTAATATGCTTGTTTTTTTTATCTGATTCTGAATGTTCTCTCAGACACTTTTACTTTAAATTATGTTTTTAATTTTTGCTTTAATCTGTTTGTTATGATCTTTTGTTGTTGCTTGCTTCTTCCTTCTTAGGCAAGTCTGTTTTCTTGTTTCCATGCATTCTGCAGTGAGGTCAGATTCAGTTTTTACATGTAATGCACTACATTTAACAGCAGCCACACACATAAAATAATGATGTGAAAACACGTTTATGTTACACCTAAATGTTCCACCCGCCTCTTGTGAGCAATAATTCTCAAAAGATAAATAAATATTTTGCTGATTTGTCTTAAACTCACTATAAGCACAGTGTGAAATCCTGATATAATTTAATGACCTAAAGGGAAAAAAGAAGTACACTGCTGAACTTACCCACATAATCTTGCTTCTCAGTGTCCCAAAGTGGTGCAGCCCTCACTCCATTGTAGATCAGGGCAAAAAATGCTTTCTTTACCTGAAATAGTTTAGCAAAGTAACTATTACTAACTAGCTGCCACTACAGAAGTAATCTGGCAAGAATTATTTTAATGAAGTTTTATAAAACCCACGAGAAGTTTAAAAAAAACCAAGGGAACTAATATTTCAACATCTTTCTTTGCGTTCTCTTTTCCCCCCTGTCTTATTATGAACTGAATTTTCCTGTACAGCCCTGACGTCAATAAGAATCTTCAACTCAAATGTCATCAGTCCTATTGTATGGCTATGAAACATGGAGATCTTCAAAGACAACTACCAAGAAGTTACAACCTTTCATAAATGTGCTTGTAGAAATATAGTTCATGTTCTCGAATGACCAGGGTCAGAGGGGTATAGGCATCACCAGGGTGAGAGTGGTACAGGCATCACCAGGGTGAGAGGGGTATAGGCATATACAAACACACAAGGAGAAGAGAACTGGAGATAGAAATTAAAGGGATATGGAAGACTTAGATCTACAGCTGATGGCACGGGACTGGAGAGTTTGGGCATGTTGTTTGTTGGAGGTTTATGTTCTTTGGGGAGCTGAGAGATAGTGATGATGTTTAATTAAGCCTTGAAGAGATTAACATTTACTACATGCTAACATTTACTACATGCTAACATTTACTACACGCTAACATTTACTACACGCTAACTTTTACTACACACTAACAAAAAGGTGATTTTGCTGATTGTATTTTTATCTCTTTAGTGGTAGGAATTTATCAATTTGTTGTTGCCCTACAAGACGCCACTAAGCGTGATGGCCACTGACTGCTTTGACGGTCAGCGGCTAAGGATCAAAGAAGAAAGAAGTGGTAGGAATGCTTTTTATCCTCTAGAATGCTGTTTTGATGGACTCATGTATTTTACATTTCTGAGCTGCATCTTCCATCTGAAAGCTATCTTCAAGACTTAACTTTAGTCAGCATGCTGTGACAGCCATGTCATAAAAACCAGTCTTGTATAGTGCAGACCCCAGGTACGGTAAGAAGGCTTAACAAATCTGTTTAATGAGTTAAGGGTTACGGTGTTTTCCAAATGTGGTTTTGCCATATCATGTCTGATAGCAAATGATGGTTTTCTTTAGTGTAAATATGCAAATACTGAGAGTTTGATTCTCTAAATTTAAATAGGGGGTTTTTAATGTCACATGTTCCTAATGTTTGAGAAAGGTTACGGTTTTCGGAGGCGGTCATCCAGGAGAATTTACTTCAAAAGAAAAATATATTTGGAACATTCCTGCAGAAAAGTACATAAACTGGTTGCAACAGGTTTGAGAATTTATTATAATGTGTACATCATCTTTTATGTGCAAGCTTGACTTTCACCATGTTCCCCCCCATCCCTACCAGACCTGAAGTACAAGTGGCGGAACATCCTGTTGGTGAAAATCTGGGTTGCGGGGACATTCACCAACATACTAAACACATACACATACAATGGATCTATATTTAAACAGTCAGATAATGTCGTAGGGGAGTGAAGTGTTGGAGACTTCAATATACTAGGTCCTGCTTCCAGCGGTAGGGTGACCTGTTCCCTTTGTCGCTGCCTTTGCCTTACTTAACTCAAGAGCAGAGTCATGTACCCATTTGGGACACTCTGGCCCTCATAGGTACATTTAAACTAGGCCACTTGTGATGTTTTCAATATACACATGACTTCTGCATGGTACTAATCACACACACACACACAATATATATATATATATATATATATATATATATATATATATAGATATATATATATATATCTAGATATATATATATATATATATATATATTTATATATATATATATATATATATATATACAGTACTTTGCAAAAAAAAATGGCAGTCATATTTTCGCAACGCAGCACACTCATAGAAGCAAATAATAATAAAAACTGTATGTCCAGAGGAAGATTGGTATCTCCCCTAACTATTAACAGTGGTTTCAGTACAATATAATGTTGCCTTCTCCAGCAAGGCAAGCCTGGATGCGGCGAGGCATACTTCCCGCAAGTGTTTGTAGGTAATTCAGACTGTCCCAGTATTTTTCAGCTACCTTCTTCAATTGTTCAACGTCTCTGAGTCCACTCTTTTTTAAATGATTCTTGATTAGTGCCCAAACGTTTTCAATTGGGTTTAGGTCGGGACTATTGCTGGGCCACTTCAGCACTATCACATTCTTCTCTTGCAGCCATGCTTTGGTGGTATGAGCTGTATGCTTTGGGTCATTGTCATGTTGAAATGTGCACCCATCGGGGTACATGACATGCATAAATGGCAGAAGGTGTCCCTCTAGTATGTCGATGTACCTTTCTTTCGTGAGAATTCCTGTGAAAACACACAGTGGGGTGGCACCTCTTGCTGCCACCCCTCCCCAAAGATGGAATTTATGGGTATGTTTCGGTCACTGGTACACAGGCGTTACAGAGTCTTTCATCCAAATATTTATTTGAGCAGGATAAGACCAAACAGAACATTCATCTGAAAAAATCGCATTGTCCCATGACAAATTTTGGTGTTCGTGGCACCAGTTCAAGTGCATCTGTTTGTGAGTCTCTGTGAGAAATGGTGACGAAATTACCCGCTTTTTTGTGTAATTCATCCTGTGTAGCTCCCGGTTGACAGTAGCATTAGATACCTCTGGGTTTCCCAAATCGATCATGCGCTGCCGTATGTTTTCTACACTCTTCATTGGCCCAGCCAGAACGATTTGGGCGAGACGCCGATGGTCCTTTGTGTCCAAAATTCTTGACCCCCCACTACCTTCTTTTCGCTCGATTCCATTACCTGCTTTTAATTTACTCACAACTCTGTAGACAGTCTGCTCAGGAATGTTCAAGGTTTTAGAAATGTTGGAACATGTTTGATTTCCTTCAAATTAACATACACTTTGACTTTGTGTCCATTTTCTGTCACTAGCATTAGAAATTGTCGTCTGCTCTATTATCAAGGGACTTTACTCTACGCTAATTTTTTTTTTACTTTTGGTAGTGTTTGCTCACTTAAGTGGAGTGTAAATTTGGGGCAGAACATGCATATTTAATTAGATTTCAGCATATTTAGCTGAGCAATATGACTGCCATTTTTTTTTGCAAAGTACTGTATATATATATATATATATATATATATATATATATATATATATATATATATATATATATATATATATATATATATATATATATATATATATATATAGTGTGTGATTAGTACCATGCAGAAGTCATCATGTGTATATTGAAAACATCACAAGTGGCCTAGTTTAAATACATTATATATATATATATATATATATATATATATATATATATATATATATATATATATACCGTAAAATCTCGCGTATAATACGCACAATTTTTACTCATTTTTGCCCGCTAAAACTCGGGTGCGTATTATACGCGAGCACTAAAAAATACGTAATTTTCGATATTGAAAGTAACCTACATTGGAAAGTCTGTCAAGTTTTTATCACAATTTGACAGTGAAAATGGCGCAAAATTGAATGTGCCATGTGTTTTCTTATGTGTCAGACATTGTTGCAAAACGCATTTCGCACTCTTGGTCTTCAATCTGTTTTGATATTAAGCTTGATTGTGAAGTTTGTCATTTGATTATTTTGAGCCCTAAAAATGAATTCGAGAAAATGTTGTACTGCAGCAGAAAAGCTCTTAGTGGTAAAATATGCAGAATCTAACGGCAATCGGGCAGCAAGTCGATATTTTTCCAACATTCAAGTGCAACATTCAATTATGGCGGAAAAAAAAGAGGCGCTGCAAGTGTTGCCTAGTAAGAAAAAGGCGAATCGTGGGTAACCACCAGATCTTCCAGACCTAGAAAAAACATTATTGGAGTGGGTTGTGGATAGAAGGCAACAAGGCATCGGTGTTTTATGCATTGAAATCCGACTTAAAGCTCCGGAACTTAAAAAATCTCGTACAGGCACAACAGCATTTAAAGCGTCATATGGATGGGCAGTTCGTTTTATGAAGCAACATGGTCGTTCAGTTCGTCGAAGAACTACTATCGCGCAGCATCGTCCATCTTCTTTCAGTTTTTTAACAAATGTTTCATAAAATAAAATCTTGAAAAATTATGGTGCGTATTATACACGAATTTCCATTTTACCAGAAAATTTTGGGCTAAATCAAGCATGCGTATTATACACGAGTGCGTATTATACGCGAGATTTTACGGTATATATAATGTGTGCAAAGTTGAGTCACACACACACACACACATATTAAGTGGGTCATATACTGAGCACAGAACACACGCAAGCAGGACCACACACTTAACACATGCATGAGGCCAGAAACTAAATGCACATGTGTAAGGAACCAGACCCTCAATGGACACGTGGTGGAAACTAGACACTCGACACACATGTGTTGGGGAAACATATGTGTTGGGAACCAGACACTCAAAATAATGTACACAGTACCAGACACTAACACACATGTACAAGGAACCAGGCATTAAACACACACACACATAACTCAACACATACAGGTTCCAGCAACTCAACACACATAAAGTGGGCCATACACTGAGCAAATACTGATCCAACAACATACAAACAAAAACCCTAGGCCTATATGTGTGCCAACAAAAGCCATATTTCTGCCAATATTTACAAAAGCCACGTATTTTACCAACGCTGGAATGCTTTCTATGTTACATATAAATTATACAAGCTTAAACGCTGAGCGACAAGCAGTTCAAATGTAAATAAGTTCCTGAATATGGGGTGAGAACAAAGGCAACCATACACGAGATTCTGTATCATATCTAGGTCTAAACAGTAAATTGATGCTAGATGAATATTACAAAAGTAGGAGTGCGGGGGGAGGAGATGGTAAGACGACAGAGAAGAAGAAATCGACATCAAGAAACCATCTGTTTCACTGTATACAGGCATACCTCGCTTTATTGCGCTTTTTTTTCAAATTATTCATGTTTATTTATTAGAACGTGCCTTCTTCCGACATATTTTAGCTCTCCGCCAGCAAAAAGATTACGATTCGCTGAAGGCTCAGATGATAAAGATCAGCATTTTTATTAGCAATAAAGTATTTTTAATTTTACATTACATTTTTTTTTTTTTTTTTAGACCTAGCGCTACTGCGCACTTAATAGACATAGTATAAACATGATTTTAGGCTTTTATATGCACTGGGAAGCCAAACAATGGGTGTGACCCGCTTTATTGCGAGATTCGCTTTATTGCGGTGGTCTGGAACCGAACCCGCAATATCTCCGAGGTATGCCAGTACAAGTTTCCTGTGTTTGTTGTAAGCTTGTTGTAACTGGATGTGACGGTGTGTGCATGGGTTGCACGATATTTTTGTTGTAATTTACATGTGTGGTCTTATGTACACGGACGTGTTACACACCTGTTGTTGGGTGCAATACACGACTGCTGCGTGCGCGCTACACGGATATAGCTGTGTGGTGTTATGTGGATTGGTGATGTTAAGTGGTGGTGTGGCGTTATGTGGTTATGACTATGCTGTATGTAGCTATACGATATGCGAATGCGATTATCGCTTTATTATGTATGCGGATGTGTATGTCATGTCGTATGTGCATATTACTGAGGCTGTACGCAGCTCTGCTATATGACAGCTGGTGTATCTCTGTTGTGTTTTACATGACTGATACTGTGCATTATGTACTGAGCGCGCGACAACCGGGTGGAGCAAAGCTGAACAGCCTCTAGATATAGAAGTTAGATATGAATACTGAATTAGCAGCCGTGGACCAAAACAAGGATTTGTCACGGAGGGCGAAAAAGGGGTAGAGAGAAACACTTAAAAAGCCTCTACTAGAGCTTCATGGCGTGACCGTTGTAAGATACAAGCAACTTAACTTGCAAGTTGACACTTTTTAATCTTAGGCTATTGGAGACTCCCGTATAAAAATCTACGGACCATCATTTAGTCCCATGTACAGTCATGAATTAAAACAACTTTCATAGGACAGAGAATGATATTAACAGGGGTTCAGGAGGAACCATTTCAGTAAGGATGCTCATGTTGTACCAGACGGCCATCAGGCTACTGTAAGCAAAATCAGAATTCAAGAAACCGTGACTATATGAACACACAATTATACAGAATGGAAAATGAGATAACATCAGGTGACAACTGGAAATAATTAAGGTAAATTTATGAGGATTTGTGTGAACTGCATTATACCAGAGCTGATGAAACATATTCAGACACATTCAAAATGATTTATTCCGGAGGAAATAAACAAGAAAGAGGGGTAGGCATACATTTATTATCAGAAAACGCAAGATCAGTAAAGGGAAATAGGGAAATATCGGATTGAATCTGATTAGTTAATTTCAATGGTTGAATAATAGATATAAATCAGAGGCACATCTCCAATCCAACCTGCAAGTCTGGAAGGAAGAGAGGGATGGTCATAAGCAGCTCTAAAACAAAATCCATGGTGATATCACGAGAAGAAAGAAGACATCAGATTTAGCTGGGAGAACAGGGTCCTGGAGCAGGTAGACCACTTTAAATACCTCGGAGCTATTATTGACCGAAAGGGAGGCATCAAAGAAGAGTTGGCCACTCGAAAAGCAGAAGATGGTTTGGCCATGTCTGCAGAATGGGAGAAGATCGGCTACCACGACAAGCATGGGAAACAAAGAGCCAAGGATCCAGACCCCCAGGACGACCCAGAGTCCGCTGGGAGGACAACATCAGACAATCTTTGAAGGACCGAGGACTAGAATGGAACCAGGCCAGGAGGAAGACAGCCGATAGGATAGTCTGGCGCTCTCTCTTCCAAACCTCTACACCTCACGGTAGAAGGGGAACGACTAAGTAAGTAAGTAAGAATACTAGATATAAGTTTATATAAATATACGCATAAACAACAGATATAGAAGAATAAAGTAATTGTAGTCAAGTTCAACAATGTCCTTGACATGGTTACGGAACAGTGAAAATCTCATGTGACAATTTTAGTATTTGGAGGCTTCAATGTAAAAGATGATAATGAAGAAGTGAAAGATGTAACTGGTGTGTATGACCTGGGAGAAAGAAATGTGAGGGGGTGACAAACTGATAAAGTAGGTAAGAACACATGCTATTATAATAATGTGACCGTTCGGTCAGAGGGATTTTTAATGTTCAGAAAACTGATAAACAATTTGAGTCCTGAGCCGTAGGTATTTGTTAGCGGCCATTTTGGCACTGTCTCAGAAACAAAGGATTGCACCTTTGTAACTCTTAAGCATATAAACGAAATGTGAGACGCGAGTCTGTGATAACCAGGCAAACGGCGATAACACAAAACATTTCCTGGTAAGCTGGGGGAACTTAACATAATCAGGTATGGGCAACCACAACTGGACAAATCCAGCTTTTAGCAGCTAAGCATGTGGCATCAGAAAGTATTCGCATATGACATCATAAAGTATTTAACGGTATACAAGATGTGAGTACGATAAGATGGGTTGGCTTTGAAGTCGCTACACATAATTAAGATATATGACGTATGAGACCACGTATGGAGATTACAAATCAGCATAGGATGAGTCGTCAATGTTCCGGTTGAGGTGCTAACACCTACCGCCATCTGAAGCGCTTAGAGCTTATGAGATAGCATGCTGGACGATTACTATTAACCCATTACAAACCTTCAGGGTATGAGAAGGCGGAGTGAGCTAATGTTGAAAGGACTGAAATGAAACGAGGCAGAAAGAGGAAAGCCATATGGAGAACGTGGGATAGTTTGTGTGGCTGATGCCCCATCAAAGAGCATCCTCATTCATCCTCTAGATTAAATCATGCATAGCATGACGTAGCAGATTACGAGATTGACATATGGATGACGGGATGATACAATCAGAAACGGTAGAGTGGTAGGTAGACAAAACTCAGTAAGTAGGTCAGGGCCCACTCTGCAGTCAGTGAGATGATCATTATTTTAACAGGAAATCTGGTCCAACTGAGTTGTGTTTTGTCCTCAGTGAACTATCTGAATCGAAGTATTCTAGCAGCATGTGCTGAATTATTGCTGGGTAACACGCCCCAGTCTACATGACTTTGTTCTTCAATGAAGGGAAAAGGTGGCGAAGGAGGAACCTGGTCACCCCACCCACCTCTCAATGCTAGACCTAGTATAATAAAGTCTCTAACACTCACTGCCTATGGCAGTATCTACTATGTGGCTATCTTTAGCTTATTTTTAAAATTGCGATTTGCTGTTGTAGTAATAACTGTTGTAGTAATAACTGTTGTTAATCAAAATAATACCATTTGCATTAACTGTTGTAGTATTCGGTGTAAAGTCACAGTGTACCAGTCATAGGAAAACCTAAGAAAGAAAACAGGGTTCAAAAAATAAGCTAGACATAGCCTTAGTCGGATGAAGTAAATGTAATATATAAATATGTAATGTTCAAATGAAGTACGTGTAATATATAAATATGCAATGCACAAAGTCACCACAGATTGAATTGATCAACAGCACTAGAGACAGGAAGTTATGGAGAGATAGGATCGCCTAGACCAGCTTGATGGTAACTGAACAAGTATATACGACTGCGGTTATATGTACTATAATCATGGCCAGATGACACGTTAATTGTGCCGTACCAGTCAATTAATGCTTCAGGTCGACATAACCTCGGTACCCTCGAACAAGCTAATTAAATTATGCAAGACTTGTCATGAATCATGGGTTCAGCACCTGGCCTACGAAGCACAAGACCTGGTGGCTCACAAATGGAATACTCGAATCTCGGTCGAGGCTTTCTCTTGCTAATTTTTTTTTTTTGTATAATGGGGTGGGAAGGGGAGAAAAAAAAGACAACTTTGTTTGTGCGATAAGTGACTTTGGAAGCACTTTAGCTTTAAGACTAAGGGAAAAAAAAAATAAAAATTAAAGATTCCATTTACACACCCAACCTTCAAAGGTTACCAGATTTGCGGTTCAATGCTTACAAACAAAGGACATTTTTAAATATATATTTTTTACAGGCTTTTCTTTAACTTGCAACGCATGTCACTCTCTTGTCACCTTCAAATCTTGCAATCGATTTTTCAATCACTTCCAGATGAGCAACAGCTCTGAAACTTGGCATAGTTGTGTATTCCCCATGACAATACAATAATCAGTCGTAAAAATAATTTTTTTTTTGTTTTTTCGTACGCCCGCTAATACTCGAGGCGAAATCTCAGGTTATTATTTATGTCTAACCTGACATTGATTTTACGTGAGTATCCCTTTATTTTTTCTACAGAGACAGGTGTCCCTCGCCATTCAGGCAAATACTCGCCGATTTCGGAGGTACCCATTGCAGCTGGGTCGGCTCAGGAGCCGCCAGTCCCTGGTCGACGACACTCCTTCAAATGTCCTCGCCAGGTCTCGAGTTAATCCAGTCCAAATCCCGGTCGACGAAAAATCCTCAAATGCCGTCGCCCGGGTTTGATCCTGTATCACCCGGTCGCCAGAGCGGTGTTGTAACCACTACGCTAGCGCGGCTCCCGTAAAAATAATAAAATGAAAATTAATTTTTTTTTTTTTTGGGGGGTATTGTATCATCAGTGAAAAGGGCGATAACTGTAAATAATCTAGGTGTATTCTTTCCAACAAGATTGTCTCTCTTGAGAGGCTTTTTGTCAATTCGATGTTACATTTTTTGACTGCAAGCTAAAACTCCTTGAAAAATTATTTGTGGCTTTTTAGTGCTATAAAAGCCTGTGTTTAAAATATATTTTTTTTTTCAGGCCATCCCAAAACGGATCCAGGAACGGTAGTCACGGGGGAAACGACTGACAGATGTACGACTACGACGCAAGGTTGATTTAACCATAATGTGCCGGTGCTTTCGTCTTAGAGCGTCAGGTGGCCGAATGGTCAGAGCATTTGCTTCTCGAAGCAAAGCTCCCGGGTTCGAAACCAGCTAGCGTCACGCTCTAGTCTCCAAGCTAGAAAAAGGTACCCAACTGCTCTTGAGTTAGGGCAAACAAAGGCAGCCAGGACTCGTCGATATATAGAAGAATGGGAGCATCACCCGGAAATAGAAAGCCTTGGAACGATTCTTCTTCGTTCGCTATCATATAACCACATATATTACTCAATGTAAGCGGTCTGTCTCAGGCTTGTCTCGTCGCCTTACTATCACGTGATAATTTTCAGACTGAGAACCGGCCACGTCAGACACCATATGTTCAACAAATTAAAAATCGGGCAGACAGACGTGGGAACAAGTGGGGATATAACTAAGAGATACTTATTTACAGCAAAAGTTGGGGGGGGGGGGGGGGGTTGTTGGCAACCGGTCGATCGCAGGATACCGATAGATCAACAGGGGATGATTTTGGTAGATCTATAGGTGATACAGGAGGAAAAAATAAAGAATGTGTAAGCTAGGGAAAGTTTGGGATAACCCTTTCTCGCTGGCATATCAAAGCGCGATATCCTAAGGAGTAAAGATATTGTTTTCAGGTTCGTAGCGAAAATTCACAAGCTAGCTAGCTAAAATTCACTTTGTTCGCGAACTGCGTGAGACAGGAACGCGATATTTTCTTGAAGTTACCAGTCAGTAAAATATCGTTTATTTGAATCTTCCGCGACTTTGTGGAACTACAGGAAGCTGATCGTCAGGCAGAAATCAATTTACAGTTAGAGTGCACATATTCAACATTCCGAATACTTTTACAATTTAAACAAGACATGTTTTTATCAAGGTACATCTATAGAGAGCTCAGTGTTTCTAAAGTAGATACCCAGAGTTCCTGGGTTACCTACCGCTGATTTAGAAAAAGAGTAACCATGTTTGGTCTGCGAGAGTGTCAATGTGACAGTTTGTTTAACCCCGCCTTTCTTGGGTCACTTTTGAGTTCAAGGTCAGGAAAACTGAGATTACACTTTTGTTTTTAATCCTTCTGAAGTTAGGATAAATCGTGGCTAACTTATGCTATGTACTTTTATTTTGTTCTCATTAAGTACATTATTCTCATATTCCCCCTCCCATCCCAAACCATATGTCAGTGGATGGTAAATCAGTTATTATTCAAACCAAAGTCTATAAAGTTTTATTTGTTCTCGCCCCCACATATTACAAGCCACACACAGCTTCATGTTTTGAAAGCGTATTCGTGTATTGCTGGTAATTTATTAGGCAGTGGAGTTTCACAGGATCTGATTATTCTCTCCTTCTCAAACCCCCCCCCCCCCCCCCCCCCCCCCCCCCCCCCCCCCCCCCCCCTCCCTCCCCCCCCCCGCCGGAACCCCCCCCCCCCTACCCCCCCGCCCCCCCCCCCCCCCCCCCCCTTCTCACCCCCCCCCCCCCCCGCCACATTGTTTATTGGCCTGCAGACCGGATCTAGATTGTTCAGCCAACAAGACAAGAAAGGTAGCATATAAACCATACAAAGATTGATAGGGGTTGCCTTTGAATGATACCGGCTCGTAAAGCGATCTTTTAACAGTTGTTCGTCCGCTCTCATACAACCACATGTATTTCTCTCATAAACGTTACTTCCATGTTCTCTCATTCAACGACTGGCGGCTTGCTTCCATGTCACTGTATTCTTTTTATTTATTTTCCCATGTTTCTCGTTTTCTGTTCTTTCTATGACAATGATGAATGCATTCAGGCCGCAGCGTAGGCAATTTTCATTGTCTTTGGCCCTAATAAGATTCATTACCTTCTCCCCCCCTTAAAAAAAACCCCACCTTTCATAACGTTGGCAGTGTCTGCCTCATGGTTTCTCTCACTGCCGTCACGTTTTCCCGTCAACCAGGGCTGTAGAAAGCTATTGTGACGATATGC
Source organism: Oreohelix idahoensis (assembly GCA_024509875.1). NCBI lineage: Eukaryota > Metazoa > Mollusca > Gastropoda > Stylommatophora > Oreohelicidae > Oreohelix > Oreohelix idahoensis. The sequence goes on along the minus strand of JAMPIV010018365.1, from coordinate 248,648 downwards.
TCCTGTCGTGGAGTTGACAGACTTGAAGGACATGTTCTGCTATGTTTGAAAATGCTGATAAGTGTCTGCCTGCTCGATTTTTAATTTGTAAAAAAATTATATTTGAGTCCGCACTGCCCAGTTCTCAGTCTGAACATTTTCAGCTGATCACTTCTTGGTAAAGGAGTAGCATACACTTCTATTACAAGGAGTCTCCAACTTGATACTGGCTGCAAAAGAGCGAGCAGCTCAGCCGTCCTAGTTTAACAACACTGTATCTAGCTCTAGGTAATCTCTGTGCCATTTCTTTTTGCTATTTTTATTTACTGGTTTAACCTTTTAATACGTGCCCTGTCCTCAGTGTGAATAGTATTTCCGCCTCCTTTGACAAGTCTATACCTTTTTATATCAGTATACCTGATCAACAATATCCATTCAACTGCGCGTTTTTAAGAATGATCAGTCCCTGTAGCACAAAGCACGCATTATGCACGATGGTCTCCGGGGGTAAGGTTGGGGTAGTACTGCGCAAACAATCGCATCCCTCTTTGATGACAACTATCAAGTGTTTGATTCGATACTATTAAAAAAAAAAAAGTTTAGTAAACGTTCACCTAATTCCAAGGCCCTATCTCATGCAAACACGCCCTGTCATTTTCACTGCCAAAAACACTGTCATTAACTTGGGGGGGGGGGGGGGGGGGGGGGGGGGGGGGAAAGGGAATGGGGGGAATACGCCTTGCAATAAGCACTGCCATTTGCCTTGCAAACATTACGGTCATTTACCTTGCAAACAGCACTGTCATTCGCCGTGCAAACTGCAATGTCAATGGCCGTGCAAACTGCAATGTCAATGGCCGTGCAAACATCACTAATTCATTGGTCGTGCATACATCACTATTTCATTGGCCCTGCAAACATCATTATTTCACTGACCTTGCAAATCATCACTAATTCATTGGTCGTGCATACATCACTATTTCACTGGCCTTGCAAATATCACTAATTCATTGGCCGTGCAAACATCATTATTTCACTGGCCTTGCAAACATCACTAATTCACTGGCCTTGCAAACAACATTATTTCTCTGGCCGTTCAAACAACACTAATTCACTGGCCTTGCAAACATCACTAATTCATTGGTCGTGGGACCCAAAGATGCAGCAATAGAGAATGCAGTCAGTGACCCATAGCTTGACTGCTTGCGTCAGGGTCAGCGAATCAGAGCTGACCAAGACCCTACTCCACCTCCACGTGGTGGTGCTGGAAACAGGCTGCATCACTGCAGTCTGGCTGAGAGAGTAGGGATGGAAGAGGGAAGGCAAACCCGGTCCCAAAAAATGCCGTGCTGAAGTCGGATGTGTCGGCCGAAAGGCGCAGATATCGCAGCTCTGGTGTAAACAGACACAACGCAACCAACGTCCTTTTCAGGAAGAACGAGGAAGAAGACATTGTTCGTGCATACATCACTATTTCTCTGGCCTTGCAAACAACACTCTGTCATCGACCTTGCAAACAGTACTATCATTCGCCTTGTAAACATGTCATTTGTCCAGGAAACGGCGCTATGTCATTTGTCTTGTAAACAGCGCTGTCATTCGCCTAGCTAGCTGCACTGTTACCAACCTTGTAAATGACACTGTATTTCCTGTAATAACTGCACCACGTCTTTTCTCTTACCTCCTGTTGTGTCACTTCCCTTCCAAACAGTTCATATCTTATTTTCCACGCAAATACGTTCTGGTCTTTCCCTCACAAACAGGTCCCCGGCCTTCACCTCACAAACAGGTCCCCGGCCTTCGCCTCACAAACAGGTCCCCGGCCTTCGCCTCACAAACAGTTCCTCGTCTTTCACTCACAAACAGTTCCTGTCTTTTCCAAGAAAAACGGCCCACTGTCTTTCCTTTGCAAACGGTTCATTGTATTTCCCTCGCAAACAGTTCTTTTGTCCTTTCTTTGCAAACGGTTCACTGTCTTTCTCTCGCAAACATTTCCTTGCATTTCCCTTGCAAGCGGTTCCTTGTCTTTCCCTAAAAAAATCAGTTTTTTCCCACTTGCAGGCAGTTAAAAAAGATGTCCCTAGCAAACAGTCCCTACTGTTTTCTTTGTAAACAGTTCCTTGGTCTCATCATACTAACAACTTGTAAATGTCCAGAATCTCTTCAGAACAATCTGTTTACTAATCAAGTAACTGGTAACGCTTTATTGTTTTATACAAACTTACCGATATACACCCTTTTCTCTGTTTATAATTCTCTTCTACTATCTTTTAAAAGATTTTAAAAAAAGATAAGCCCACCTTTCTTCTCTCTCCCTCCCCTAAAAAATGTTTATTCTCATGCGAAGATACTACGCAACTGCGCAAGTTGTGGGTCAAAGGGTCCGGTACGGAACGGAAGTTTATTATGTCAAGGCAACAACTGAAATGTCATAAAATGCAAGGTCGACCTGGCATTACTGATATAAATAAAACTCTATGACTGAGGATCACAAACGCTGATACATACACGACGTAAGTATAACACACACACATATAACGTTTCTGTATGTCGTGTATGTAGATTTAGCCTTCAACACGACTTATTACAAATTCACATAGTGAATCACGGACAAAATCGTAACATTCAAAACAACAAACGCATAATATAAGCTAAATATACTCCACCGTGCCCAAACCGGCACAAATTAACGAGCTATTTGAAACAAAGAAAGATAAGAAATCAATAATTCGATTTATGAGAAGCTGATCCAAAAATCACATCTAATCCCACAAAAACATGTATTTTACTTTGTATTTAATCCCCCCATACAAATATCTTAGCTTTGCTCAAATCCACTACATCCGCTTTCACACGCCCTAAATCTAATCGCTAGTTGTCACTTCACACGATTAAGTCTGATATTAAAACACGTCACTTCACACGATTAAGTCTGATATTAAAACACAACAAAATGGGACATGTTTATTGGTGGGAAAAGAAAGCCATTACTAAAAAACAGACAAATAGCGGACACATCCCTACTGTTCAAAATATTTATTCAATTTTTCAGTTAACTTTTGCGCTCCTCATGGAGCATGGACCACTGTTGACCCTCCTGCAAGACGCCTGCACAGCAGAACATGCTCTTGCATGCAGTGGTTTCTGTAGATGTTGTTTTACGTAATGAAGTTGTCAGCCCCTTGCACAACCTTACATTAGTCACATTTTACAACATGACAGGAAACAGAGATCCTATTCTTTATCTCTAACGGCGCTGGCAAAGGTATGTCAAACATATTGCTACACAGACCATCACAGTAAATGTACATGATTGAGACCATCACAGTAAGTGTACATGATTGAGACCATCACAGTAAGTGTACATGATTGAGACCACCACAGTAAGTGTACATGACTGAGACCACCACAGTAAGTGTACATGATTGCGACCACCACAGTAAGTGTACATGATTGAGACCACCACAGTAAGTGTACATGATGAGACCAAAACAGTAAGTGTACATGATTGAGACCACCACAGTAAGTGTACATGATTGAGACCACCACAGTAAGTGTACATGATTGAGACCACCACAGTAAGTGTACATGACTGAGACCACCACAGTAAGTGTACATGATTGAGACCACCACAGTAAGTGTGCATGATTGCGACCACCACAGTAAGTGTGCATGATTGAGGCCGCCACAGTAAGTGTGCATGATTGAGACCACCACAGTAAGTGTGCATGATTGAGACCACCACAGTAAGTGTACATGATTGAGACCACCACAGTAAGTGTACATGACTGAGACCACCACAGTAAGTGTACATGATTGAGACCACCACAGTAAGTGTACATGATTGAGACCACCACAGTAAGTGTACATGACTGAGACCACCACAGTAAGTGTACATGATTGAGACCACCACAGTAAGTGTACATGATTGAGACCACCACAGTAAGTGTACATGATTGAGACCACCACAGTAAGTGTACATGACTGAGACCACCACAGTAAGTGTACATGACTGAGACCACCACAGTAAGTGTACATGATTGAGACCACCACAGTAAGTGTACATAAGAGGAAATGATGATGGAACATGAAGCCACAACTGTAGCTGGTCCCCCTTGTAGGAAGCCCACAACAAGCTCTTGCAGCGGTGGTTTCTGTAGCCATCTGTTTTACATAATGAGGTTGGGAGCCTCATGCATGCCTTCATATTAATCACCTTGTATGACATGCCCCTGGGATTAGTAGCCATATTCTGTCTGTCTCTTCAGAGATCACCTCCCCTGGGTAAACTACATCAGACAACAAAAACTTTTAAAAATTTCAAACTGGCAATATCAGTAATCATGTAACCATCAAATACTTCCATTTTACATTGGCTATCTCTAATTTACTGTGCTTTTCTGTGACAGTACAGCACTAACATTTTAACACCCACTTAATTATTTTTTATTTGCACACTATATTTTACCTGCATTTTACTATATCCTTAGAGCTAAGGGTCTTTTATATTTGGACATGCGTCCCAATATAACCGACTAGGTTAAACAGGACGCACCTCGCCAAAACGAGGCAAAAGTTTTATGTTAAAAAAAAAACCCTGCATTTTACGAATTAACACCTACATACATTTTACTTGGGGATAACCTCATTGAGTACTAGAGTAACTCTAGGAAATTAAAGGCGGCCTGTGTGATGGTGACCATATCACCCCTAGTGTGCCTTATGGTCAAGAAAATATGGGCCTAACACCATATTCCCAATATGCTTCAATGAACATGTAACGGAATTCTTTACCTATTTAACTTGAGAATCGAAAGTGAGGGCAATTACAAAGAGGGGACCTACACACATCACCAACTTGTCAACAGACAGGTGAAACAGGCGTACCCTAAATAACAGTGCAAACCACGTTTTATTGTGTTGGATAAACAGACAGAATGAAGATCAGAGATTTAGATGTGACAAATAAGAATGAGAGTTGGATAGACAGCATGAAGATCAGAGATTTAGTGTGTATTAGAATGAGAGTTGCATAGGCAGCATGAAGACCACAGGGAATATCAAAATATGAGTTGGATAGACAGCATGAAGATTAAAGACTTAGACAGGGAATGTTAGAATGAGAGTTGGATAGACAGCATGAAGACAAGAGACTTAGACAGGGAATGTTAGAATGAGAATTGGATAGACAGCATGAAGACAAGAGACTTAGACAGGGAATGTTAGAATGAGAATTGGATAGACAGCATGAAGATCAAAGACTTAGACAGGGAATATTAGAATGAGAATTGGATAGACAGCATGAAGACAAGAGACTTAGGGAATATTAGAATGAGAGTTGGATAGACAGCATGAAGTTCTGAGTTTTAATAGATAGCATTATGATAAAAGAGCTGGACTGAGCATGCAAAGATAGCATATCAGGATGTTGAATAGACACCATCAAGATGAGTGAGATAGAAAGACAGCATCAGAATTACATGGCTGGATAGACTGCATCAAGCTCAGAGAGCTGAAGAGACATCAATGTGAGATAGTTGAATAGATTGTATCAATATAAAACACTTGGACAGACATCAATATAAAACAGTTGGACAGACATCAATATAAAACAGTTGGACAGACATCAATATAAAACAGTTGGACAGACATCAATATAAAACAGTTGGACAGACATCAATATAAAACAGTTGGACAGACATCAATATAAAACAGTTGGACAGACATCAATATAAAACAGTTGGACAGACATCAATATAAAACAGTTGGACAGACATCAATATAAAACAGTTGGACAGACATCAATATAAAACAGTTGGACAGACATCAATATAAAACAGTTGGACAGACATCAATATAAAACAGTTGGACAGACATCAATATAAAACAGTTGGACAGACATCAATATAAAACAGTTGGATAGACTTCAAAATATAACAGTTGGATAGACAGCAAAATATAAGATGGCTGGATAGACTGCAATGAATATAAGACAGTGGGATAGACAGCATCCAAATAAGACAGTTGGAAAGACATCAAAATAAGACTGTTGGACAGACATTAAAATAAGACAGCTGGACAGACAAAATGACTATAAGACAGTTTTATAGCGAGTATTCAGATCTAAGAAAAGGTCAAAACACAGGAAGAATTTTCTTCTTCCAGGAAGATATGGAACAGACAGTTCATAAGAAATTGTGTATCATGGAAACCAACCCACTGGATGTACTTACATTTAACTGTGTATCAAAGATCACAAGCTTGGCACTTGTTGGAATGAGGTCATAGCACCTGTGTGCTCTCATAAACTTGGCAAACACTTGATCTTCATTTTCATCTAGGGGAAAAAAAACAAAATGTTAATGAATTCAGTGGAAGAACAAGCTCTGAGTATGTTAATGGGAGAGCTAACTCTGATGCCGTCAATGAGTAAACAGGTTCTGATGAAGTCAATAGGAGATCAGACTCTGATGGTGTCAAAGGAAGAACAGGCTCTGATAACGTCAGTGGGAGAAGAGGCTCTGATGGTGTCAAAGGAAGAACAGATTCTGATAATGTCAATGGGAGAAAAGGCCTTGATGATGCCAATGGGAGAAGAGGCTCTGATGATGTCAATGGGAGAAGAGGCTCTGATGATGTCAATGGGAGAAGAGGTTCTGATGATGTCAATGGAAGATCAGAATCTGATTTTATCAAAAGGGGAACAGACTTGTCGTAGATTTCGATAGGTGATTAAGAACAATGTTAGGTCCCTTCTGAATAGAACTGACAAAGGTGATGACTCAGTGCGAGATAAGGTAAACAGATAGATTTCACTAGTGAGTACATGAATTATACAATAAAAGAGTTACTCATTCCTTTCTTTCTTTCCATACAACCGTGGCCACGTTCCTTCGTTCTTACCTAATACTTGATTTGCAACTTCTGGAACAATCTTTAGGACACACGCACACAGCAAATCCAGTGTTATTTTGGCCCAAAAAAACCCAGCTCCTCAAAGACCGATTAAATCCACTTCTCCGGGGGGGAACGTTCACTTTGTTATTTTTATTTAGGATTTCTGTTTATGTCACATTAATTAGTCCAGGTAAGAAATTTAACAGTGCTCAGAGTGTCAGTAGCTTGAGATTTCCAGTATATAGGAATGTCAGGTCAGTAACTTCTCTCAGTATAAAAATTCCTTGTCACACCACCAATGGTCAAACGTCGGGAAATGTTAATGTTGGTTATGTCGCCACAACGGGCTGAATGTAAATGAAATTGGGAACAAGAAATCTGGATCTATAGGCCCAGTTACAAAGTCACTCTTAATGTTCTTTGGGTTGGTACTCTGTCTCTTTCTGGGTGTAAACACAACGCCAGACAGGTTTACCTTGAAGACCCAGATACTAAGTAAAATGTTCTTTATATGGTTATTCTCAGATTTATATGGAAGCAGCTGGTAAGTTTTGGGTATGTGACCCAGCACTAGATATAGGAAGAAAAAAATGCATACTACTTAACCACCATAGTATTTCTCAATCCTATTCTAAACCTGCGTAAAATATAATATATTTATCCACTTCGGTTATTTAACTTTAATTGAAACTACAAGCCTAGAGCTTATATGATCATTTAAAAACTCCCGTGAAGTAAATTCTAGTCATTTACAAAATTAATCATCATGAATTAGAAATAAATATATATTTCGTCAATGCTCATAATGAACAGTCCATTTACTAGTCGATTAAATCTCTTTTACTGGTTAAATCAGTTAGTTAGATAAACGCTACAGCCAGAACAATTTAGCTATAGATTATATTTAGTTCGCTAGTCAATTAGCACAAAAAAAGAAAAAATCCTAGTGAAATAAAATGATGGACTTAGCCATTAAATCACTCTACACAGAAAGATCTTAGTGAAATAAAATGACGGACTTAACAATTAAATCACTCAAACTTCTATTATAATATTTACCGCAAACACAGAAATTGAACTACTCCAAATCGAAAATACTAAGAAATCCACTATAACAATGGTCTAGAAAATCGAAGCTAGTAGGTTCTGGAAAAATCTGTGGGTACTGAGTAATGGATTTTAAAAGCTGGAGAATATATATTAAATTTGCAGAACTTCGCTCAGATTTGTTACTTTTAACGCCTTCGCTCAGATTTGGGGCTTTTCTTTGGTCGATCTGGGAATCAGAGGAAAAAATTCACACTTTTACCGCTTGCAGACTCTGGCAATCCAGCGAAACCCATCCTTTGATCTTGCGATTCTCACTATGTTTAATTACCTTCCAAACGAACGGATTCAGGGGGAGTAAATGTGATTATCTGCCCTTGGTTTCAGATTAAGTCCCCCTGACCAATGTCTACCGAAAAATACGTTTCAACTTATCGCCCCCTTGGTTTTTCTTCATTTAGCTTATCTCCCCCTTCTCTACAAATCCACCATCCCGTCCCCTCTCTACGCATTCCGTTTACCTGTCTGACTGCAAACATTCCTCGTAGGAGGATTTTACATTAACAAACCGCGCATGGCTCATAAGGAAGCCGGTGAAAGACAGGTGGAAGAAAAATGTAGATGTATGAAATCTATTTTCATAATATCCTCTGCCACAACACTGATGATCACAATGGGAGATTAGACTGATGTTATCAATGAGAACAGACTCTGATGACATCAAAGGGAAAACAGACTCTGATGACATCAAAGGGAGAACAGACTCTGATGACACCAAAGACAAAACAGACTATGATGACATCAACGGGAGAACAGACTATGATGACATCAACGGGAGAACAGACTCTGATGACATCAGAGAACGTACTCTGATGACATCAAAGGAAGAACAGACTCTGATGACATCAAAGGGAGAACAGACTCTGATGACATCAAAGGGAAAACAGACTGATACTTTTAATGGAAGCAAACTGGTCAAGAGGTTTCGAAAATTTGAGAGGAATAACAGACTTTTAAATCTTAATGGAATATACTGGCTGAAGATGTGGCTGTAATAACTGACTTTGATAAGGTGAATGAAATTATATGAACAGATAATAATGACATTAATGGAATATCAGACTTTAATTTTTTTGGGTACAGCAGACATTGACGTCAATGGAAGACAGCCTTTCTTAGAGCACACTTTAAAGATGTCGGTAGTGGAGAAGACTGTGGGTACATGTATGGAGGAAAACAAAATTTTTAAAAACTGACACTAATATTCACACTAATTTAAAAAACGTAATTTGTACAACATACTTTCATTAGAACTAACACATCTGAGGTTGAGAAGTCTACATGCTTAATTAAAAATAAAAACAAAAAAGTGGAAACAAGCATATGTATGAGACAAACCAGACAAGTGTCAGTGGACCAAGAGAAGAAGACGCTGGTGACGTATAATTCACATACTGAGGAAACCTTTTCACAGAATTATGATGTAGTCTTTGTTCTGGAATACCCAGGGTGAAAGAGATATGGGAAGAGGAAACAAATAAAAAAGATAATGAAGACATGAACAGACCTTGAATATATGGCACAGGACAGGAGGATTTGGCATGACTTTGTTGAAGGCTCCTGGGAGCCCTGAATAGTAGGCTCCTGGGAGCCCTGAATATTAGGCTCCTGGGAGCCCTGAATAGTAATGATAATGATGATAAAAGTATGAGATACAAGCAGTACACCTGATGTAAACGTGGATAAAATGACAATATTAATAATAACCAATGGAAACAACTTTATTTATATGACTTCTACATGCTGGTCTCCCATATCAACCTGCTTTAAAAGGTCACAGTGACACCTGGAGACCATCCATTTCTGAGGCCTCTTGAAATAGTTAAATAACCAGGCCCCATCAAGCTTCACTACAAAACACAAATCACATCGACCTCCCCTTCCATCCCAGCAAAAGTCACAACTAAATTCTAGAATGCTGCTGGAAGTTTCCCGTTATCAACCCCAGATCGACATAAGCAAAGCCAGGCACCTGTTAATAAAAGACCCAGAGCCTTATTGATCAGCAAAATGTTATTCTCTGGGAGCTGCTTTGAACACATTTGTTATTGTTAGGATACTGCGCTTCAGAGATGAGCTGGGCACTGCAAAGGTAATTTAACCATATGTAGGAAAGGGGCTGATATAAAAAAAAAAAAAAAAATTAACGCTGAACCTGTGTAACCTGTCAGAAATTAGTATCCTTGACCTAATAAAGTTTGCTCCTCAGGTAAAATTGTTCTGTGAAACACTGTTAATTTTTAATTAAGCATGTAGACTTCAGATGTGTGTGTTCTAATGAAAGTATGTTGTACAAATTACATTTTAAAATTAGTATACTTGACCTAATGTATACTTGACCTAATAAAGTGAGCTCTTCAGGTAAAATTATTCTTGGCAAGTCAGTATTTTACATGTTTACTTCAAATATACAGAAGCTTTTCTTAAGCTGGGGTTTCATGGGGTTTTTTATATCCCAAATCTGGTACAGATTATTAACAGGTTCACTTGCCAAATTATAAAGGAAATGAAAGAAAAGGATAATTTAAAAATAAAATAAATTAAGAAAACGATCAAGCCAAACAAAAACTCGATTGAAAGATTAAAATTTGCACAACTGAAATTATATTCATCAAAAAGGAAATATGAAAAATAAACAAGTACACACAAATTTTGAAAACGTATCATTATCTGTCACCTAAATCCTCAACACAAATACTTCAAGTCTGCCTGTCCTGTACCATCCATTAAAGGTGTTTCCATAACTTCTTCATAGTGGTGTCCAGCCCTCCTCAGTCACCTTCTATGGCATGTCTGGCAGGTTAAACTGAAATGTAAACAGTAATTCCAGAACATAAATAAAAAAATTCAAGCATAAGAATAAAAAAAGTTTGAGGATAGGACTAACACAGTTCAAGGATAGGAATTACAAAGTTCAGAGATGGAATAACAAAGTTAAGGATAAGAATAAAGTCTCAAGACAGGAATTACACAGTTCAAGGATAGGAATTACAAAGTCTCAAGATGGTAATAACAATGTTCCAGGATAGGAATAACAAAGTTTAAGGACAGGAATAACAAAGACAAAAGGCCAGATAAAATGCCAGCAGTATGTCACATTGTCTTTAAAAAATAAAAATAAAAATAAACATCCGGGAACACTAACTGTTCTATCAGCCACTATCTGATTACACAAGGAAAATTGAAACAGGGTTACCTCTACACCTCACGGTAGAAGGGGAACGACTAAGTAAGTAAGTAAATTGAAACAGGTTCAAGGGCTTCATGTGTTACAGCAAAGGTCATCATATTAGGGCAGAAGGTGACATTTAATTTTAAAGGACCCATGTTAAAGAGATTTATCTGTAGGAAACAAATCCACTTCCTTTCTCCATGCGTTCTTTGGTCTCCCTCCACCACTTCCTTTCTCCATGCGTTCTTTGGTCTCCCTCCACCACTTACATATGAAGAAGTGAGCTGGAGACAGACATGATAAGGTTTAAAACGACAAGAAAAGACTTTGAGCAGATGGCACAGGACAGACTTGGCATAAGTTTGCTGAAGGCCTATGCTCCTTGGGGAGCTGAAGGGTGATAATGATGAACCCACTTTCTTTGGGCATGTTATGAGATGAGGAAAGCTGGGCTATACTGTGACAATAGAAAATATAGAGGTCAAAGAGCAAACATACTGGACAGTTTAACATCATTGTGGCATGGAAAGAAGTCAACAACAGAATTGATAATCAGCACTGGGGACAGGCAGTTATGGACAGACATGATCACCGAAGCCTGCTGGCATGGTATGATGAAGCAAGTAAAGAGACAAAGAAATCAGCAGACCAAAGCTGTACACAGTTATATAGTTACAGACATCAGATGTCAGTAGAACGATGTTACGCATGTAATAAGAGCTGTCAAAGAAGTCAGCAAGGCAGCGTTGGACCTCCTGAAGCCAGTAGCGGCACTTTCTTCTTCTTCCGTCCTTAGCCAAAGACCGACCAAGCAGTCAGAGGCCATCACGCCTTGTGGCGTCTTAAGGGCAACAGCAGATTGATTTTCTCTGTTGTAGTTTCCCATCACGCCTAGCGGCGTCTTTAGGGCAACAACAAATAGATCCATCTGCCGTTGTTTCCGTAATCGGTGTGACAAGCCAACGGGTGATCAGCCCATTGGGCAGTAGCGGCACAGAGCTGGACAAAGTCTTTAACACTGGGAGTCAGTAGCAGTGAGACTGGATGAAGCCAGTAGCTGTACAAACAGAGCTGGACAAAGTCTTTAACACTGGGAGTCAGTAAGGCAGTGAGACTGGATGAAGACAGTAGCTGTACAAACAGAGCTGGACAAAGTCTTTAACACTGGGAGTCAGTAAGGCAGTGAGACTAGATGAAGCCAGTAGCTGTACAAACAGAGCTGGACAAAGTCTTTAACACTGGGAGTCAGTAAGGCAGTGCGACTGGATGAAGACAGTAGCTGTACAAACAGAGCTGGACAAAGTCTTTAACACTGGGAGTCAGTAAGGCAGTGAGACTGGATGAAGCCAGTAGCTGTACAAACAGAGCTGGACAAAGAAGCCAGTAGCTGTACAAACAGAGCTGGACAAAGTCTTTGACACTGGGAGTCAGTAAGGCAGTGAGACTGGATGAAGCCAGTAGCTGTACAAACAGAGCTGGACAAAGTCTTTGACACTGGGAGTCAGTAAGGCAGTGAGACTGGATGAAGCCAGTAGCTGTACAAACAGAGCTGGACAAAGTCTTTGACACTGGGAGTCAGTAAGACAGTGAGACTGGATGAAGCCAGTAGCTGTACAAACAGAGCTGGACAAAGTCTTTGGCACTGGGAGTCAGTAAGGCAGTGAGACTGGATGAAGCCAGTAGCTGTACAAACAGAGCTGGACAAAGTCTTTAACACTGGGAGTCAGTAAGGCAGTGAGACTGGATGAAGCCAGTAGCTGTACAAACAGAGCTGGACAAAGTCTTTAACACTGGGAGTCAGTAAGGCAGTGAGACTGGATGAAGCCAGTAGCTGTACAGAGCTGAGTTGATGGAACAGGACAGGAGGACTTAACATGTCATTGCTGAAGACCGCTGCTCTATGCCCTATGCTGGCACTGATTGACTGATACACAATACATAAATAATCAAAATACCAGTAGAACAATGTGGCTTACCCTGTTCATGACATCTGACTTGTAGATGATAGCATGCGTGTGATCATTGAACAGAGAGGTCCGGTGTAGTCCTGGAGGTGCTGATCGAGGCTCTCCTGACTGAAGCTTCAGGGGAGACACTGTGAATGGAGAGAACAGAAAGAGTCAACACAGATGTTTCAAGCAGTCAACCAAAAAGGCATTTAGAGACAGATGATACACACACAGGGAATCAACAGAGAAAACCACAGCAACAGTGGACACTGTGACAGTCATTTGACAAATATGAAATTACAGTGGACAGTCATTTATATCAAAGGTCTCTGAAAGGACTAGTGGTCCCTGAAGCATGTCATTAGAGGCGACTGTATGAGACTGTGTTTCAGGCTGGAAACTTCATCATATAAAACAAACTGGCACAGAAAACACTCCTGCCGAGTACATGACTGCCTTGGTGCTGGTTTCCTGCAATGGGGAGCCAGCTACAGTGTTGGCTCAAAGCACCACAGGGAGCTTCTTCTTCTTCTTCTTCTTGCGATCGCATCTTTGATGATTACACCGTCAGACGAGTTCTCATGATGAATTCGACTGTTGTTTGAAGTTCCTCTTTAACTCCATATAGCTTTGAGTTTAGTGTTGAGTCATTGGGCCAGTATATCTTTCTTAACTGGTCATACAGAGGACAGTCCTGTAGAACATGCTCAGCAGTTTGTTCGTTTAATCCACATGTGCACAGTGGTGAAGCAGACAATCGTAGCTTGTGCATGTGTTTATTCAGTTTGTTATGCCCTGTCCTGAGTCGAAAAATAGTTGTCTGTCCCTGCCGGTCGAGAGTGTGATAGTCGTCTTTGGGTTGGTTCTGTTCTCTTCTGGTAGTCTGGATAGCTCTCTTTTTCTCAAAGTATGTGACTTCATTATCTTCTTGTTCACATTCTCCTCCCTTTTTTGCAAGTTTATCTGCCTTTTCATTTCCGGGTACACCACAATGAGATGGTACCCACTGAAGTATGGTTCTCTTTTTGGCAGCTACCTTGTTTAGTTCATTTCTCAGATGCGGGAGTTTATCACCCTTGAGAGCTTGCAGGACAGACAGTGCATCTGTGAGGATGACTACCTGGTGGCAGTCAGAGTTGGTGTTATAAATCATATTTGCAGCTTGCTCTAGAGCTTGAACCTCAGCTGTATAGTTGGAACAGAATTTACCAGTGGGAATGTGCCTAGTCTCATAGTGGTTGTCAGGATATGAGATAAAGATACCGGCACCTCCATTCCTAACAGCATTAGTTGCTGATCCATCTGTATAGGCATGTATCCATGATTGATCGGGATAGCTTTCTTGGATCATACTCAATGTAGCAGTTCGTTTTTGCAGATCATTATACTCACATCCACTTGTGAGACCACTGACTGTTGTATTAATTTGGAGGGCACTGCTGGCCTGCTCCCATGGTACAGGGTATAGGGTGGGCTTCAGTGGTGTTGTCTTCATGGATAGGTCTTCTTGATGCTGTCTTATAAGTCTTTTCCCCCGATGCACAAAGCTGCTACGCTTTAGACGTCCCAATGCCAGATCATCTAGTCTTGCCTTCATTGGGTGCATTGGCATACTGTTGTACTTTTCCATCTGGATCATGGTTTTTGTGTCTCTTCTATGGGACAATGTCTGTAATCCAGCAACCTTCTGCATCTCTGTTATTGGTGTAGTTTTCATGGCTCCTGTAATGAGCCTGAGAGCTTGATTTTGCACCTTGTCCAAAGACTGCAGATGTGAGTTAGCAGCTGATGACCATGCTGCTGAGCTAAACTCTAAGTGTGGTCTTATTACTCCATTATAAATCTTCTTTAGATTTCGTTCATTTGCTCCCCAGTTGGTACCTGCTAATTTTCTGAGTATGCCTAGTCGTCTTCGGGCCTTTCCTTCTGCATTTTCAATATGCTTATTCCATGTAAGCCTTTGGTCAAATGTCACCCCAAGATAGGTGGGGTAGCTTTCTTCCTTGATCACGGTTGTCCCTAGGTGTATGTTAGCTGATTTGTCCTTGGGGGCGAGGGAGAACAGTGTTGTGGAGGTTTTGTCTGTGTTTATTGTGATAAGCCATTTCTCTGCCCATGACACTAGCATGTCTGCTGCCCGCTGCATTCTATAATTTGCTGTGGTGACATTTTCATCAGCGCACCAGAGTACTAGGTCATCTGCATATAAGGCAGCTTTAACTCCTGCAGGGAGATCTTTCACCAGGTCATTGATGTAAACAAGGAAGAGTGTTGGGGAAATTACTCCTCCTTGAGGTACCCCCTGATGGAGCAACACTTTTCTGCTCTGCAGACCGTCAAGAGTGACTCTAGTTCTCCTGTTATGCAAGTATGACTGGATCCATTTCATCATGTTGCCTTGGATTCCACTTCTCCTAAGTTTTGCAATGAGGCCATCTTTCCACACCTTGTCAAAGGCCTGCTTGAAGTCGACCCAGATCGTTAGGACCTTTTTTCTTCTCCTGGAAGGCATCTTCTATTGCTTGAGACAAGTAAGTAACTTGGTCTTCTATACTGTAGCATTCTCTAAATCCAGCTTGTTCCGGCACCAGGATCTGCTCAGACTCTAAATACCATTTCAATCTGTGGTTGACTATTCGCTCCATAGTCTTCCCAACACAGCTTGTGAGACTGATTGGCCGGTAACTTGCAGCCTCGGTCTTACATTTCCCTTTCTTTAGTAAGGGTATTGTGATGGCTTCTCTCCATACTTGGGGTACCGTTCCTTTCAACCAGCTGTGGTTGAATATCTCAAGCAGTTTTGTCTTTGCTGCTGAGCTCAGATTTACTAGCATTTCGTTGCTGCTTTTGTCTGGGCCGGGTGACTTTTGAAACTTAAGCTTGGAAATAGCCTTCTGTAGTTCTCCTAGTGTGATGGGTTCCCTCATTGGGGCAGGAGTATCTGTCTGTCCCATGGTTGCCAGTATTTCTTTTCTTATCTCTCTCTGATGGTCTATGTTAATGGGTAAGTTGCTTTCTGAACTGTATCTTCTAGCAAACAAGTCTGCAGCTTGTTTTCCTCTGAAAAGTTTGCCACCTTCATCCAATGTGATAGTCTGCCTTGGTGAGGAATGCTCTTCATTTAGAGACTTGACTAATCTCCAAAGTTTCCTGCCGTCTTTCTCAAGGTTCAGCGATGCCGTTTTAGTTCTCCAGCTTTTCCGCTTTTCTTCTAGCTTTGTTCTCTGAAACTCTGCTACAGCCTTTTTCCATTTGTTGTGAGTTTCAAGTGAAGGCTGAGACTCTGCGTCCTTTCTAGCCTTGTCCATAGCTTCCTGACGTTCTTGGAGTGTGCTGGACCAGTATGGTATGTAGTTACGCCGGCATCCTTTGGGAATGGTTTCTTTTGCAGCTTGTAGTATGCATCTGTTGAAGTCTTTTACCACTTCATTAATGTCTCTGTTCTGTACCTTGAGGGTAGACAGCAGCGTGTTCACCTGATGCCTGAATAAACCCCAGTTGGCTTTTTTGTAGTTCCATCTTGTAATGGCTGGGCCTGTACTGAGAGTTGCACTCTGGACAGTAAGAAAGATTGGGCGATGGTCGCTTCCCCCTAGTTGGTCTCCTACTTCTCTACTAATAGATCCAGCTATATCTGGTGTGGAGAAGGCAAGATCTGGTGTTGAGGTTGTGTGCCATCCTCTGGAGTAGAAGGTAGGAGTATCTGTGGCATTATTGACTAGGATTAGGGAGTGATCATCTTGCCAAGTTTCAACCTCTTCACCTCTGTGATCCAGATGGTTATAGCCCCAGCTCTGGGAGCGGCTATTAAAGTCTCCAACTGCTATAAAGTTGGTGGCTGGTACCTGTATAGAGCTGAGACTCAGGGGTTTGTTGTTCGGACAGTAATAGTTCAGGAGTTCTATTTCCATCTTGTCTACCTTTATCTGCAGCAGCTGATATTCTGCTCCATCCATGAAGGTTTTCCTTTCGTGTGCAGGAATGTTATTCCTTACAAGAGTAAGTACTCCTCCTTTTCGTCTATCTTGTCTGTCGGATCTGAAGCATTGATATCCCCTTATTTTAAAGGTTTGATCTGCTTTCAAGTGAGTCTCTTGGATACAGCAAACACTGACTTGCTTCTCATACAAGATGTTTTCCAGCTCTGTCTTTTTGCTGTATCCAGCCTGCTTGCTGTTCACTCCCTCTGCATTCCAGTGCATCATGACAAGTGGCACTCTGGGTTTCTCTTTTTCTGTTTTGTTTTGGTCAGTAGTTCTCCTCCGCCGTCTGTTGACTCCACAAGACGGTCTAGAGGGTCCTCCAGTAGCTGAGGGTGGGCTCTGTCGAGGCTCAGAGCCCGGCACTGCACCTGCCTGGTGGAGCTCCACAGGGCGAGCACCAGAACGAGATTTATTTGACGGTGTACTCTCCATAGAAAAAAAAAAGCGAGTTGCATGATACTGTGGTTTCCGGTGCGCCTTCTGGCCCAGTATCTACGACTTTAGCACCTGTTCAACGGGAGAGTGGGCTCATCCCTAATCTGTTTATGTTCCCAGTAGTAGACTATTCGCAAGCAGCCTGGGGGTGTCACTGCTCTGCGCGGACCTTGTTTACCGAGGCGGCGTCCGAGCTCGTATGGTGAAAATATGGTTGCGTTATCTTCAAAATAGCCCTGTCTTTCCCGTGGCTTTTCTGCCATCCTGCAACTTTGAGTTAGGGAGTTCTGAGCTCCAGTCTCTTTCCCAGGCATTTTATCCTGGCCTGGCACGCATACAGAGGACCCCACTTCTGGTTCTAAGTTAGCAGTTGGGGATAGGTGGGGTAGCACACTGTGCATTCCCCGTCATCCAGGGGGCTCTCCAACTATGCAGAGCTTGCACAATGCTGTGCTCTGGTTCGGGGCTCTCCCAAGGAATCCTCACGTCCTGCACAGAGCCACTTCCCGATACCCACCACCTGCCAACCCTCCATTGTAGAAATCTCCTGCATGCGGCCATCCAGTCAAGAGCCAGTATTAAGTCTGGTGCCCAAGTGATCCCCCCAAGCTCAGTGTGCAATGCTGGGTTCTCATCATGCTGCAACACAGGAGGGATTGTGATGCTCAGCCATCTCTCTCAATTCTGCACCGATAAGTGACATCGGGGACTTAACTTTGCCTCAGTACTGGGAGGCCCCGTTTCCGGGTACACCACACACAGCCAATTGAGGCAACGGTCGCCATGGGCGTGATAGACGACAAACAGTGAAGAATGAGGCAAGAAAGCATTTAACCCATGAAGTGGGGGTGGATTGGTGCAGACCAGAGCATGTACCACTCGCCGGTGGGTTCTGCATCTACACCTATAGGGTTCCACCCACTCCTCAGCCCATTTAGTCTGGCCCCTCACCCAGGACCTGTCCGGCTTGGGTGACCCTGCCAGGAGTAAAACTCCCGCCGGCATAGCTCCCGGGATCATTGAGGCGCTCAAGCTCTCCAACCACGGCAAGGTAGGCTTACATGTGGAGAGACCACAGGGAGCAAAATGGGAAATAAATAAATGAATAACAGTGGAAAAGAGAAACATGGACAAGAGTGAGAATAAAGTGAAGCAAGTGAGGAAGACCAGAGATCTGAAAGCCCACCAAAAAGAACAAATGTGGGATGAAACCACCACAAACCATTTACTCAGCACTGTCATTTCTGACACTACTATCTCTAGAACTGACTCTGGTTCCAATCTCCCATTCTATTATATGATATACTTTCCTTTCCACCGAATTTTCTTATCCCATCTCAAAAGTAATGTGTATAATCTACACCGACATGCTGCTTCATGAGTTTATCCCTCACTCTCTGCTTCAAACGACTTATAACTTATCTCTAGTCTAATCTATTCTGATTATCTTTTCTCTGTACTGCTTCTGTTGCTACAATCTTGACCCCGCACGTGGATACTGAACTCCAAAACTTGCTACACTCCTCTGCATCACGTGCTAATAACCATTATGCGTCTCTTATCCTGGCTCTGTTTACTTTCTTATTTCCTCTACATTATTGGATCGCTTATCTCTAAAGCATAAATGTTCCTCTACTTCATAGTCGGAGTTGTTCCCGGATCGATTATCTAGATTCGTTCTCTCCTCCCGGCATCTTCCTTACATGTTTGTTACTCTGATTTCAATGCCACAACCCTGTGTAACACCTCTCTGACGGGGCGGGCGCCTCCAAAACTAACACCTTGTACTAGTACCTTGTATGTGGACACGAGAAGAGAGGGTTGTGGGCTTCTTAAACACCCATCACCCCACCCCCATTATTTTTTCCCTACAAATTATTTTTAATATTTGATGGATAACAAGAAAGTTTCTCCTTTTGTTTTGTTTTTTTAAAGGGACATTTATGACTTTTTAAGCAACCTCCTTAGTAACAGGTTGAACGTAAAATGGCCCATCAGAAACAAAAAGGACACGAGGAGCTTCCAAAATTAAGATCTAGAACAAAAGCCTTCCGTCCAAATAACCCACCCCCAAAATAATTCCTCAGTACGCGACTGTTTATACTTTTTGTCAGGCCACAAAACATGTGCCATCCCTTGTAATATTTGGTCCTTGATGACCTTCCTATTCACTGATCAATGAGCTTGGCCATCTACATATCTATAGCTCTCGTCCTCTGACGATCTTGTTACACCTTCTAACTGTTCTTAGTATGTGGTCTACATTCACCTATCTCATTTGCGCGTGCTCTAGTTCAGCCGAGGTCACGTGAGGGCAAGTAGCCCGTCATGCATAACACTGAGGGGGACGGACAGGAGAGGGGGAGGGAAAGGAGATATAACTTTAGTGCTCGTTCTGCTGCATGTCCTGATTCTCCTGTGGTCATTTAATTAATTTCCATTTTATTTCAGAAGTAAATCAATGACACAAAAAGAGTGGCACAAAGGCATAGTAGCTTCATTTATGATGGGCAATAATGCATCTCTGGTTAAAATATAACACGGGAGAGACATTGTGCGAAAAACTCTACTTAATATAAATGGAGGAAAATTCCAGAAATGTTGTCACCAGGAAATATAAAAAGCGCATGAATATTTCTGAAATTCCGCCATAAAGAGATGGAATAAACGCGCGTTATTTCAATGGGCTTGCAATTTAGTTTTTGCGCCGTAATGCGCGGCTTTTCTGTAATTTACTGAAAATGCACCATGAAAAGATTGCAATCTGGTGGTAATTTGTTATGAACGGCACACTAACCAAATTAGGAGGTTGAATAATTTATGGATGCATATCGAGATAAACCTACCATATGCTCTCAATCCTTTTATTGAACTGTTTGCACTACACAACTAGGGTTGCACTTTTATTACTAAAATGCAGTAGTTCCCCGTTCTCTCTCCTATTAAAAACAAACAAACCAACAAGTAAAGGATACAACAAGTTTCAGGTTTGTTGTTACCACATGCTCACATAAACACAAATTTTCCATACATAGCATTGCATAAATTAAAAACATGCTTCAGGGATAAACTTTATTGCTGTTACCGTGTTTTCTCGATACATTATACTGAACAGAACAAACAGCAGGTTGCTGCTGTTTAAACAAGTTTTAAAAAAATTGTCTCGCTAGTTACTTAGCTTCGCGCATGACCTCGTTGTTTGAAGAAACACCTTGGTTAAATTGGACACTTCAAAAAACATTTGTAGCTGATTATTTCCCTAGCTTTAATGAAGTTGTTTCCACCTTATTTATAGTTGTGGTTACATAGTTGCTGACAGCGGAGTACCATGTCGTTATGAATTATACTTATGTCTCCGTGTTTTACTGGGCGAGATGTTACAGGTTTCTGTGCAATGGTCACTTATAAGATCTAGGACAGGAAGCTATTCAAAGCATTACAACTGGAGGGAATCTGATCATCAGAAATAGTACACCGGTCAAAGACGTGTTTCAGCTCTTTTATATCCTTGACCCCGAGTGATGGAGGTGGGGAAGGCTGGCTTTCTTAGATCAAGGATCTTAAGTGTAACTCTTGTTGGTATTGCGTGTGGTTCTTTTGCCGCCCATGCTAGAATAGAATGTGCTCAATACCTAAAAGCTACCATACTATCACCTAAACCCGAGTTTACCTGTATTAGAATGTGCTCTCAGCAACTAATGCAACAGAAGATGGGGGTGGAGGAGTCTTCCTGAGCTTAAGCAATGGCACACAAAAAAAGATAGCAGTCGCAACAGGGAAATTTTCAACTAACTTCAGAGCAGAGGCAGAAGCCATAAAAACTGCATCAGAAATTCTAATGACAGAAAAAAGCTCAGAGAGACCAGTAGTTATCTTCTCAGATGCGCTGTCAGTAATTAAAACACTGAAAAGTCAAATAAATGCTGAACTGGATGACCTAAGAGTAACACTTCACAGACTATGTCAGCAATACAAAAGAGTTGTGATACAGTGGATCCCTTCTCACTGCAACATCCCTGGAAATGAAGAGGCTGACAGATTGGCAAAGGAAGGGGGAAAACTTCCTCAACTTGACACAAATATAACCTATAAGAAGTCCAAGAGTTTTATCAAGCGCAGATACAGGCACAAGTGGGAAGAAGAGCATCCAGGCCACACAAAAAATGATCTGTATTACCAGCTCAGCAGAAGTGAACAAGTGGTAATCTTCAGACTTCGCACTGGTCATAACAGATTGAGATACCATCTGTTCAACAAATTAAAGATAGGAACTACGGATGAGTGTGACTGTGGCACTGGTAAAATGACTGCCGAACACCTGCTTCAGAGGTGCCCAACATAGGAGGGGAGAAGACGCATATGGCCATCACCAGTACCATTCCTGGAGAAGATCTACGGAGATATCAACAGCCTCAGGCTGACCACCGCTTTCTTTGAACTTATTCAAGTTGACATCTGAGGGTGAACGAAGAAGAAGAAGAAGAAGAAGAATGTGCTCAATCGCAAACAAAATTAGAGCATATTCGTTTTATCTGGTTTCTGCTATCACATCGTCCCAGAATGGTACAATGACTTCTGCCAGTGAATGGCTTGTTGAGTAGGCCTACAGCAGGAGTGACACATTTCCCATTTCCTGCCCTTATCAGTTAGACCCAATATATAATCATAACAAGATAAACGTGGCCCACTTTTCAAGTGAAAGTAAAAAAGGTAGCCCTGAAGCAGATACTGCCGTAGGGGAGTAAGTGTTAGAGACTTCACTATACTAGGTCCAGCACTGAGAGATGGGCGTGACCAGTTACCTTCCTCTCTGCCTTTTCCTTCCATAACTCAAGAGTAGAGTCAGGTAACCATTCGCAGCTGGGTAGACTGGAGCGTAACAGTACCGTGTTTAGTAACCATTCACGGCTGTGTAGACTGGGGCGTGACAGTACCGTGTTTCGAACCCAGCACCTCTGACGCGAGAGGCCAGCACTCTAACCACTCTGCCATTCCAATCAACGAGAAGCTATCATTATCATATCCTTTTTCGCTTTTGTGGAGCACGAGGCCACCACTGGAGCTGGCACTTCCTGCAGGAAGTTGGCACTGACACATTCAGGTGCTCTTGTAGCGGTGGTCTCTGTCTCAACTTGTTTTACATGACAAGGCTGAAAGCCACATGCATGACGTCATGTTGATCGCCTCTTACGACTCGAGGGAGCGGTAGTCATATTCTTTCCGACTCCTCAGACACTCGGAAACTCATCATCATCAGGTGCCATCTCCAAATCGAAGGTCAGCTACAACGGATCTCCAATGTCTTCTGACTCTTGTTTTGATGTTGCTCTCTTCCCTGTGTGCTCTCTTCCCTGTGTTGCTCTCTTCCCTGTGTGCTCTCTTCCCTGTGTTGATCTCTTCCCTGTCCATCTCTTGATGTTGTCTTCAGACTTTATAGTGCTGTCTTCCTCTTGCACGTTTGTCTTTCACTCTTCCTCCCATTCTGGTCTTCAGCAAGGTGTTTTGTCTTTTTATATGGCCAAAATATTTTAGCTGTCTAATGTTGATCTTCATTAATTCTCTTGTCATTCCTATGACCTCTTTGTTTGTTTTCATCTCTGTCCATGAGATGTGCCCCGTTCTTCTCGGAAGCTACGCAGGTAATTAAGGGGTAGACAAACAGATCAGTGTCTCCAGTGTCCGTGCGGAGTGATCTTTCCTGGAGACAGCACAATGTCACGCAGCCTCGTAAAGTTACTGCGGTTCACGGACAGAGATTTAGTATCACGGACGGGAAGTAACATATGGCTAGAAACAAACCTATCAGCCCGGCTCATACAAATATTGATTTGTGGTCCCAGAACCCTGACCGAATTACGTGCTCAATACCACACAACTATCAGCATCTGTCATGAAATATTCTAATCCACATATATAAATTATTAGGTAAATATAAAGCCTAACAAATAAAATTAATAAAGAGAAGAGCAATGGGAAAATGACAGTGCTGTCACAAAGAATGTACTCGAAATCCCCCTTGTTTTCTGCTTCGTCTGCAAATTGTAACGCTTTCACGTTGATAGTAAAGCTTACTGTATTATTACCCGCCTTCTTCAATGAAACGTGTGCTGTAATTCTTGGAAAAACATTGAGACGTACTGCGTAATGACCTAAATTAACCCTAACATTAATTATACTGCGTTACCAAAACGAACGAACAGATGGACTAAAGGGATAAAAAGAGAAGGGAGAGGCAGAAAGCCGAACACTAAACCCGCTTCGCGCGATACACAATTACCACCATCACGCGTGTAAGTCTACATGCACTAATTTTTTTTTCAGACGGACAGTAATATATGTGGTGAAGTGGGATGTTATAGATATTTATAAGGGACTTAGTGTACTGACTGAGATCAGCTGTGAAGGTATATATATATCTAATAAGAGTAGTATATTATATATATAACCTTACTTGCTGCCACATATCTATATATCTCAGTCAGAATTATTCTGGAATAGTGTGGTGACTACGTTTTGTGTCTAGGGTATGTGTATGGTGAAGTGTAAGTCACAACAACAGACAGATAAACAATTTAATTTAATCCACTACTCTTAACAACACTGTGACACTCACATACATATAACACTCTATGAGAATAGCTTAAAGAAGTCACTCGTAACGGTTCAAATAACAATATGTATTCATTACTGGCATGAATGAATATGTGTCCTGATTCAACTACAAGGGAACCAGGAATCACAATCAATTTAAATTACAAGTTATGTACAGAATGTATTTAATATGAATATTGTAGTGACATATATTAGTACAAATGTTCTATGTGTGTCAGTTGTGTAGTAGTAAAATGAGGTAATACTGGTTTTGTTTTGTTCAAGCTCTGTTGGTATTTGTCATCATGACTTCAATAGTTTGTCTTTAGGGACCAGTATTGGAGATGTTCACAGTTCCTGATTTTAAGACAAGTAAATTCCCCTCTGAATAGTATTTTTATAAAGTTATTTCAAGATGAGGGGACATAATGTTGAGCTCAGCTGGCCAATTCGCTTATCTGGCGTGATGGCGGCAGGAAAGGACTCCTCTGCTCGAATTCTCCTCTGGGCTCAGGAGACACCTCACTGATAGCTAAAAAGACCAAGGAGTATGCTGTCCGACTCTGGATTCAGCAAATCTCTGACCAGATGCTGCTCACTACCATCAAGACCACTGTCCCACAATTTCATGGAAATAAACACAGATACGTTGATTAGCAATGAATTCTGGCACAAACTGGCACAAATTCCGTTCTGCCTATGTTCCAGGCTTTTATTTTAGCAAAAAATGTGAGCTAGCTTCAACGTACTGTCGCTTTATCAAGCTTATTTGAATTAGTGGTCTCGAACTAACGCTCCCAAGTGTGTATATCAGCGAGACTGGCCAATGAGCCACGTTTCGACAAGTGTTTGAAAAAAATGTTATCTTTTCCCGTCTCCCCCAACAACCAAGATAGTATTTATAGCCCGACCAATCGTGGTTAGGCTTTCATTTGTTGCGCTCCAATCAATTTGGAGTTTACATGGTAGGCTATTTATGTAACGTAAGGTTTTTTTCAAACACGTTATAAAAAAAAATTTTATGAGCAGAAATGATTTTATGCTGTCAGGCACCCCCAATATTTTATTTTGGGTATAATTTATTAATTCCTGGACTATTTGCGTAACGTTTTACATATTATTTGTCAGCAAACCCTAAGGAACCCAAAAATACTAATTTAAAGGAGCTACGTGGCTGCGTTCAAAATATGCAATTTCTTCTATCTCCTGTTTAGAAGATGTGCTGTCTGGGTACTGTTATGTGTTCAAACGTAAACCCATATAATGTTGTCTTTTCTAATAAGAGTCTGTTATGATTTATAAACCTAACTCTGGGAAAGGGTAGTGTATTTTATCACTGTCCGTCTGAAAAAAAATTAGTGCATGTAGACTTACACGCGTGATGGTAGTAATTGTGTATCGCGCGAAGCGGGTTTAGTGTTCGGCTTTCTGCCTCTCCCTTCTCTTTTTATCCCTTTAGTCCATCTGTTCGTTCGTTTTGGTAACGTAATATAATTAATGTTAGGATTAATTTAGGTCATTACGCAGTACGTCTCAATGTTTTTCCAAGAAATACAGCACACGTTTCATTGAAGAAGGCGGGTAATAATACAGTAAGCTTTACTATCAACGTGAAAGCGTTACAATTTGCAGACGAAGCAGAAAACAAGGGGGATTTCGAGTACATTCTTTGTGACAGCACTGTCATTTTCCCATTGCTCTTCTCTTTATTAATTTTATTTGTTAGGCTTTATATTTACCTAATAATTTATATATGTGGATTAGAATATTTCATGACACCTCCCCTCTTAAAACAGACATTATATGTCAGTCCTTTATTCTATATACACATAGAGAAATTTTATTATTATTTCTGGGGTTTACGGTGATTCTCATCACACGGATGGCGGCTTAAAAAATCCGCTCCCAGATTTGTTTTTCCAGATATATATTCAATGCTAAAATTATATGGAGCCAGAAGCAAAGACCATCGGAGTAACCTAGAGTTCTCATGCTTAGCCTGTGCTAAAAACGATAAAGGTTTGTGGTCAGTTTGCAACTTAAATGCCTTCCCATATAGATAAATATTGAATTTCTTTATTGCCCATATTACTGCAAGACATTCTTTTTCGCTAGTTGAGTAGTTGATTTCAGCTTTATTCAACTTTCTGCTAGCATATGCCACTGGGCTTAATTCCCCATCCAATGCATCTGATTTCTGTAGTAAAGTTGCACCTAGCCCAATATTACTTGCATCCGTCCTTACTATGAATTCTTGACTTAAGTCAGGTAATTTCAAAATGGGTTTACTTGTGAGCTTTTCCTTCAATTCTTGGTAAGTCATTTCACATTGTGGTGTCCATGTAATGCGATCTGGAAGTCCTTTACGTGTCAATTCCGTTAAAGGTGCACATATGGAATTAAAGTTTTTGATATACTTCTGGTAGAAACCACATAATGAGACAAAGGATCTCACGTCCTTCTTGGTTTGTGGTCTCGGGGCTTTCTGTAGTTTCTCTAAATTCTTTGGGTCAGGGGTCATGTTTCCCTGATAAACTGTGTGTCCCAAAAATTCCAATTCTTTACATCCAACGCAACATTTGGTTGGTCGGGCTGTTAAATTTGCCTCCCTAAGTCGATCAAACAGCATGTTCAGAGAGTCAATGTGTTCCTCAAATGTTTCTGTTGCTATAAGGATATCATCCATAAAATTTGTTATACAGGGATTATTCAGAGGATCCAATAATTTTCTCATCATTCTAGAGAAGACACTAGGCGCATTCTTCAATCCAAATGGCAATCTATTAAAACTCATAGTGTCCTTCTGAGGTACTAAAAGCTAGGTATGGTCTAACCTCAGGCTTTACTGGAATCTGATAGTATCCTTTACTCAGATCCACTTTTGAGAAATATTTAGCTTTATTTAGTCTGGCAAACAGCTGATTTGTATCCGGCAATGGATCCACCTGTCCTTCTGTAATAGCATTCAGTCTCCTGTAATCTATACAGAGTCTATGTTCTCCAGAGGGCTTCCTTAAAAGTACAACACCGGAACTATACGAAGACTCACTGTGCGAAATAATTCCTTCCTTCAACAGATAGTCTATCTCTTCCTTCAAAGCTTTTTCCTTAGCAAACGGAATCGAATATGGTTTCATACAGACAGGTGTGGAGTCTATTAGTTTCATATCATATTCCAATAGGTTTGTATGCCCTGGTCGGTCTGTTAACACCTCTGCATGATTATTTAGAACCTGTTGCACTCTCTCTTTCTGAGTTTTCGTTAAATGTGTACTGATTTTCACCTGTGCTGCTGTCTCACAGGGGTGTAATGGATATTCAAATGATGAAAGTGGTTCCTTTTTCATCTCCATGGCGATGGACAAGGTCAACAAGTGTGTCTCTTCCTGATGTTCTCTTTCCAAATATTTCTTCAGGAGATTCACATGATAGATTTTTTCTTTCCCCTTCTTATCTATCTTATAATTTGTTCTAGACACCTTCTCTAGAACTGTATATGGACCCTGCCATCCAATTTGTAACTTATTCTGACTCCCAGGCAAAAGAAGCAGTACTTTCTCTCCCACAGCCAAATTTCTGTCTTTCGCCTTCCTGTTATAATAGGCAGCATGTTTCTTCCTGGCTTGTTTCAAATTTTCATTGGCAAGTTTCCAGCCAGTTTTTAACCGAGTGGTCAGCTCATTCACATATTGGTATGAAGATGTAATGTTTTCCTCTGCCTTTTCATCAGTCCACGTTCTTAACAAAGCTACATATGGACCTTTAATTTTGTGGACCTATTTGTCCATGCACCGGTATGGTCTCTTCCACTCGAAGCTTTATAGTGATGATTTTTCCTCCCAGAATTATCATTCACAAAACGACCGCTACCAATTTTTCTTTTGGGGCTTTCTCCCCTCTTAAAATTCTTGATGAGAGATTTCCTCTCTACATCCTCTTCCTCCAGTTTGTTTAAGTCCGATTGAGGGATTGTCGGCTTATCCTG
This sequence comes from Oreohelix idahoensis, assembly GCA_024509875.1. NCBI lineage: Eukaryota > Metazoa > Mollusca > Gastropoda > Stylommatophora > Oreohelicidae > Oreohelix > Oreohelix idahoensis. Next base: position 220,550 of record JAMPIV010018365.1, on the reverse strand, counting down.
GGGTAAGACATCTTTTTTGCACTCTCCGCATAGTGGCCATTGTAAAACAGTTAAGTGAAGCTTGTCCGTGAAAAGGGGCTTCCCATTCCATTTGGTCCACTTTATCAAATCTACTTTTCTTTTTATTATCAGGCCTAATTTTGCCCCGTGGCGTGTCCAGGTCCTGATCCATGTTCCCACTTGTGGGTGTTCCCTCATGTGCTATGCTACACCTTTCTACAAAATTCTCAATGTCCCATCTTGCTTTGGGCCAATAATAATTGTGAGCCACCTTTTGAATGATGGTACCTATCTTCTCATGGTCCCCATCTGGTTTCACATGTAGGCTCCTTATTAAGTCTGTCCTATATCTTTTTGGAAGAACCAGCTGTCCTTGACCATTGGATCTAGCTCCAGTCTTCCTATACATCAACTTGTTTTTCATGTAAAAATCTCCCTTGCCTGGAGTTGTATGACAAGTTGACAATTTTCTGAAACAAGGCTTGAGTGTTTTATCCCCAGCCTGTGCCTTCCTCATCTCTTCTGGAGTGGTATCTAACATAATATCCTCCTCCTGTCTTGAGGTCGACCTGACCTGAAGGGTTGCCATATACACAGGTTTCCTTCTGCAACGGTCAGTGTCATGATTGTCCATCTGACAATTTTTACACCACCTTTTTCCTTGGTTGAAAGATTTTCTTTCATTATATTTCCTTTCATCGAATTGTGGGAATTTATTTTTATTTTCATACCGTGGCCTATCAAATTGGTGCTTACCTTTATTTTGATCCCTAGGATCAAATTTATTAAAGTTCTGTGGTGCCCTAAAGTTATCCACCTGTTTCTTTTTATTACCTGTTACCTCTGCTTGAGCTGCTTGATACCTTTCAGCAACATTTAGCAACTCACCCAGCCTCTCTGCACCTTGTTCCATGAGAAAACTTTCTCAGGTCTGGAGCCATGGACTCTCTTAGTTGCTCTATAAGGACCATTTCCTTAAGATCTTGGGTTTTCCCCAGAGAAGTCCATTTCTCCAAGTATGTCTCTATTCGTGCAGAGAACTGGTGATAGGTTTCACCTGACAGTAGTTTAGCATTCCTAAATTTTTTCCTGTAAAACTTTGCATTCTTTTCATACCTTAACAAAAGAGCCTGCTTTAGCATGTCATAATTTTCCTGATCACCTCTGCTCATTTTTGCAAAAACTTCATAAGCTGCCCCACGAAGTCCCTGAGATAACTTTAAGCTCCACCTTTCTCTCTCTCTAACCCATACGTGGTAGCTAATAGTTCGTACCTATTTATATAGCTCTCAATATCATCGTCTTTCTCAACAAAATGATCTAAATGAAAATTCATAGCTGAGGTTGAGGCTCCTTGAGTAACCGTAGCATCAGAGGCAAAGGGACTGGCACCATTTTCAGGAGCATGGCCTTGAAACTCAAACTCCCTTAGTCGTAATTCATGTTCCCTTTGTAATCTTTTCTCCTCCTTTTCTGCTTCCCTCTCTGCAGCTAATTTCCTCTCTTCTGCAGCTAATTTCTTCTCTTCTCTTTCTGCAGCTTGTCTTCTTTCCTCGGCTTCCAATGCTTTAGCCTCTTTGTCAGCCTCAATCTGCAACCTCTTAGTCTCAGCCTCAGCTTCAAATTGTAACTTCTTAATTTCCCTGTCAGCCTCTAACTTTCTTTCGGCTTCAAACCTTCTTTCTTCGCGTTCAATAAATTTGTCACATTCCGTTGTGACATAGGCAACCATAACTTGCCCATCTAATCCTAACTCTTTTGCAGTCTGAACCGCAGCAGATCGAAATTTGGCCAGGTCCGCCATTGTCTATCAGGTAACTTAATACAATGTCTAACCAACAATTCAATCTCTAATGGACAAAACAGGCACCGTGAGCTCAACCTTATTTAATTCCACCCAAGGATACCTTTTAATTCTTATATTCCCTGAAGTGAATTACCCCCAATATTTTTAATAGTTAAAGATTCAAAATCCCAAGAGCGAGACCCCAATATATGTGGTGAAGTGGGATGTTATAAATATTTATAGGGCACTTAGTGTACTGACTGAGATCAGCTGTGAAGGTATCTATATCTATTAAGAGTAGTGTATTATAGATAACCTTACTTGCTACCACATATCTATATATCTCAGTCAGAATTATTCTGGAATAGTGTGATGCTACGTTATGTGTCTAGGGTATGTGTATGGTGAAGTGTAAGTCACAACAACAGACAGATAAACAATTTAATTTAATCCACTACTCTTAACAACACTGTGACACTCACATACATATAACACTCTACAAAGATATCTTAAAAGAGTCACTGATAAACTTTCAAATAACAATATGTATTCATTACTGGCATGAATGAATATGTGTCCTGATTCAACTACAAGGGAACCAGGAATCACAATCAATTTAAATTACAAGTTATGTACAGAATGTATTTAATATGAATATTGTAGTGACATATATTAGTACAAATGTTCTATGTGTGTCAGTTGTGTAGTAGTAAAATGAGGTAATACTGGTTTTGTTTTGTTCAAGCTCTGTTGGTATTTGTCATCATGACTTCAATAGTTTGTCTTTAGGGACCAGTATTGGAGATGTTCACAGTTCCTGATTTTAAGACAAGTAAATTCCCCTCCGAATAGTATTTTTATAAAGTCATTTCAAGATGAGGGGACATAATGTTGAGCTCAGCTGGCCAATTCGCTTATCTGGCGTGATGGCGGCAGGAAAGGACTCCTCTGCTCGAATTCTCCTCTGGGCTCAGGAGACACCTCACTGATAGCTAAAAAGACCAAGGAGTATGCTGTCCGACTCTGGATTCAGCAAATCTCTGATCAGATGCTGCTCACTACCATCAAGACCACTGTCCCACAATTTCATGGAAATAAACACAGATACGTTGATTAGCAATGAATTCTGGCACAAACTGGCACAAATTCCGTTCTGCCTATGTTCCAGGCTTTTATTTTAGCAAAAAATGTGAGCTGGCTTCAACGTACTGTCGCTTTATCAAGCTTATTTGAATTAGTGGTCTCGAACTAACGCTCCCAAGTGTGTATATCAGCGAGACTGGCCAATGAGCCACGTTTCGACAAGTGTTTGAAAAAATGTTATCTTTTCCCGTCTCCCCCAACAACCAAGATAGTATTTATAGCCCGACCAATCGTGGTTAGGCTTTCATTTGTTGCGCTCCAATCAATTTGGAGTTTACATGGTAGGCTATTTATGTAACGTAAGGTTTTTTTCAACACGTTATAAAAAAAATTTTATGAGCAGAAATGATTTTATGCTGTCAGGCACCCCCAATATTTTATTTTGGGTATAATTTATTAATTCCTGGACTATTTGCGTAACGTTTTACATATTATTTGTCAGCAAACCCTAAGGAACCCAAAAATACTAATTTAAAGGAGCTACGTGGCTGCGTTCAAAATATGCAATTTCTTCTATCTCCTGTTTAGAAGATGTGCTGTCTGGGTACTGTTATGTGTTCAAACGTAAACCCATATAATGTTGTCTTTTCTAATAAGAGTCTGTTATGATTTATAAACCTAACTCTGGGAAAGGGTAGTGTATTTTATCACTGTCCGTCTGAAAAAAAAAATTAGTGCATGTAGACTTACACGCGTGATGGTGGTAATTGTGTATCGCGCGAAGCGGGTTTAGTGTTCGGCTTTCTGCCTCTCCCTTCTCTTTTTATCCCTTTAGTCCATCTGTTCGTTCGTTTTGGTAACGCAGTATAATTAATGTTAGGGTTAATTTAGGTCATTACGCAGTACGTCTCATGCTTTTCCAAGAATTACAGCACACGTTTCATTGAAGAAGGCGGGTAATAATACAGTAAGCTTTACTATCAACGTGAAAGCGTTACAATTTGCAGACGAAGCAGAAAACAAGGGGGATTTCGAGTACATTCTTTGTGACAGCACTGTCATTTTCCCATTGCTCTTCTCTTTATTAATTTTATTTGTTAGGCTTTATATTTACCTAATAATTTATATATGTGGATTAGAATATTTCATGACAGCATCTAACACATAAGGATGATCTCTACACCTCACCACAATGTGAAAGTTTCACGCGAAACGCGTTCCAGTTAGGAGGAGAATTCGGGGTTTTTGAAAAGAGCGGAGGAGGGAATTCAATATGGAAATGAGGTGGGAAAAAAACGGGAGAAAAGGTGGGGGGGGGGGGGGGGGGGGGGGGGGGGGGGGGGGGGAAGGGGGGGGGGGGGGGGGGGGGGGGGGAAGGAGACGAAAATAAAAGCAGGAGGGGGAGTTAAATGGTATTTTCGTCAACGGCTTCCTGATTCTTTCATTTGCTTTTTCGTTCCTTATTGGGGCATGGACCCACCACGCTGGTTCCCGTGCAGAAAGCCGGCATGAAATGATTCATCTGATCTTGTAGCGTTAGTTTCTGTAACAATTTGCTTGACATGATGAGGTTGCCAGCCCTATACACATTCTCATTTTAGTCATCTGTAACGACATGCCCGAGACAGCACTAACACTTTTATCTTTGTCTCCTCAGAGACCCACAGGAATTACAGCATTATTGTCCTTTGCGCTCCGTACAGAGCATGGAGTCGCCATTGTAGCTGGTCCTCTTGCAGGAAGCCTGTACCAATAATTGACATACTCATCCAGTGGTGGCGTCTGTGGCAGTTAGTTTTAATGACGATGTTGCCATCCCCATTCACAAGCTTATATTAGTCGCCTTGTACAACATGCCTAAGGGAACAGTAAGCCCACTCTCTCTTTATTCCCTCTTGTATCTACCCCCGGGACCTGCACGGGACAAATAGCTTACTTGGGCTGTATAACAGAAATACTAAATTGACACGTACAAATAATGCACGTAGTTCCTCCTGGCACCATGCCGGTCACGGGAACTACCAGCGGCACGGGAAGTGCCAGTGACACAGGAACTCCTAGTGGCATGGCGACCACACGTGGCACAGGAACTACAAGTGGCATGGCGACCACAAGTGGCACGGGAACTACAAGTGGCATGGCGACCACAAGTGGCACGGGAACTACAAGTGGTATGGCGACAAGTGACACAGGAACTACAAGTGGCATGGCGACCACAAGTGACACGGGAACTACAAGTGGCATGGCGACCACAAGTGGCACGGGAACTACAAGTGGCATGGCGACCACAAGTGGCACGGGAACTACAATTGGCATGGCGACCACAAGTGGCACGGGAACTACAAGTGGCATGGCGACCACAAGTGACACATGAACTCCTAGTGGCATGGCGACCACAAGTGACACAGGAACTCCTAGTGGCATGGCGACCACAAGTGGCACGGGAACTACAAGTGACATGGCGACCACAAGTGACACAGGAACTCCTAGTGGCATGGTGACCACAAGTGGCACGGGAACTACAAGTGGCATACACATCTCAACGTGAGAACTTATGACAGACAACACCATGCACTGTCCTTTTCAAAAAGAAAATAATTTTCCATTTACATTTATTAACACTGTCAGCCAACGTGCGGGGTGTTTACTGCAGAATGCAATCTGGACAAATGAGAGAGAGAGAGTCAGTTAGATCGAAACATGCTCTTAGTGAGAGAATATCCCGCAAACTGATTACTGGGTCGAGGTCAGGCTGAGCTATCAGTTGCGGCGCACAAGCTGTCAACGCGACACCAAAAATGTCCGTAACACAATATGGAACAGACTCAGCGACCGAACGAAATCTGACCCCCCACCCCAATGCGTATGTGTGACTCACAGCAACCTGATGAACTAATGCCCCGTGAGTAACAGCCGCATGACGGAAATCGATCAACATTCGAACGATCTTAATTAGTAAAAGTGAAATCTTGATAGAACACATCACGGCACTTTTAAAAAAATGTCCTACTTTAGCTTAAGCGTCGCGGGGAGAAGAAGTTTTCGTTCACATGCGGGGTGCGTTTCTTTAAAGCCATCGTCGTTATGAAGTTACGTTAGCAATACATTGCGGAACTGGCTACTTTAGAATAGAGGAACCCATCTGTGAAGAATGTTATGAACCTAATACCATTAGACATGGCTACTGTAGAATAGAGGAACCCATCTGTGAAGAATGTTATGAACTTAATACCATTAGACATGGCTACTTTAGAATAGAGGAACCCATCTGTGAAGAATGTTATGAACCTAATACCATTAGACAGACTTGTTGCTGGAATGCAAGAAATGCGACCAACACAGACACAATGTAAAAGATTACAGGCATACTGCAAAAACTGCAAAACAGAACTAAATGTAGAACATTTAATGGGTAACAAGTCCCCAGCAGCAGTACAACAATTAGTAAGTTAAACAATACATCATAAAAACAAAAGCAACAATTTAAAAGACGACAGGGTGAATGGGTTTAAAAAAAAACATATTCGGAGAGTAAACTCATAATTTTCTTACACCAACAGTAGTAAGAAATCAACGTCATCATCAAAAATATTTAATATTCTGAACAACACAAAAGACTGAACTATAACTAAACATTGGCCAAACGGGCATACGACTGAATGACCGATTCTGCAGACACCTCTACGACACACCACAGCTGAAATCCACACCTGTGGCCATCCACTTCAATGGCCCTGGCCACCACGGTGCCACTGACATCCAGGTGACAGCCATCAGATCATGTTCATCGGACGCCAACAGTCGGTTCCGCCTGGAACAACGCCTCATCCATCTTATGGGTTGCCTTAAACCCAATGGTTTGAACACCCAGCATTATTTTGTCTGAGGCGTCTTTTTCTATCTAGCCCCAGTTCTATTATGACTTCCCTTTATTATTTATTTATTTTTATTATTATTTCTTTTTCTTAACATGTATTACTTTTTCCCCCACTCGGTTTTCCAGTCCTTGTTTTCATTATTTTTTATTTATAGTTTCAATGTACTATTCACTTCCGGTTTCCGGTTCAGTAGCGGCCATTTTCGCTCCGACATGTGACACTATCAGGGAGTATTTGTCTCTTATTCCTATAGTTTCATGTTCTCCACTTAATTCTCACTTTCTTTCCCTTCTGTCTTTTGTTTGTCTGTCCCTGACGAAGGCCTTGTGGCCGCAACGTAGGTTTCCTTGTCCTTTCTTTAGTAAGACGTATTACTTTTTGTGTTGTTGTTTTTTTTTCAACTATAACTAAAAAGTAAAAACGCCATCGTGAGGAATAATATTGTACAGAGCATAGAATATACAGTACACAATCAAGAAATATATCACACTAAATGAAATACGTCTTGATATAACCAACAGTTCCATGTATATGGTAAATGGGTGAAAGAGCCGTGCTACAAAGAAAAGTAGCAACAACAAAATACGCAAGAGATCAGATGAAAAGTATGTTTTAAGTACATTCCACTTATTATAACAACTACGTTATTTTAAGTTCTGCGGTAATAAGTTAAAAAGCTGCGGAACGATTTAGAAATGACGTATGTGTTATGAGGCGACAGAATTGCGGTTCTCATTAAAACGATAGTAATATTGCTAGGACATTTTCATATACAGTAGGGTTATGGCGTTCTCGGCTTACGGCAACCCGTGGATAAGAAAGAGCCCATGGCCCGTTAATTTTTATGTCGATTAAATTTAAATTAATGTGCAACTACTGCAGCGATATATGTTCGTTATTTACGAAGCAGACGATCTAGTTCTGACACGGGCGAATAGCAGACGAACGGCGGTCGTTACTAACGTTAAGGCACAGAAACGCCATTATTATGTCAGCTTCTGTTCTGGTTCACCGTTGCCTCGCGTAGCGCAGAGATAACATGATATTAATATTTTTCAGTTTGAATTGTATTTTATTTGTAATTTACTACACTGAAATAAATAATAATCTTTATGAATTTTTCGGTAAAATTACTGCATTATTTAAGCCGATAATTTGTTAACAGACACTTACGTGCATTTACTGGAAGTACAAATTCCGACTTACGTACTAAATCGGATTACGAACGTCCTTAAGAACGGAATTCATTTGTAATATGATGCCTTGCTGTATTAGTATGTGCATCATCATCATCGTTGGATGGGAGTGGAGGTCGCCTAATGAATATGTCAAGAGATTTGGCAGAGAGATGTGTCTCCTCTTAGTCTGTGGTCGAAGTTGCCAGCATTCGACGCTTGACACCCAATCAGACGAGTCTTGAAGATGCTTGACTCGACTTAGACATTGGAGGTAAGAATGTGCGATCTGATGCAAACTAAAGGCCTGATCATACTATACTGCACGTAAGTCTTAGTTTTTACGGACCGTTTCCGAGAACAAACATTCTTCAACGAATTTCAAGGGGAGTGGTTATACTTTGCGGCGCCCGCTAGTCTGGCGTCTACCTGCTACCGTAGTTTGCAGGATGAGATTCTTGAAAAGAATCCCAAGCGAATTTTGACGGGCAAGCGGAGACGTAATATCATAATTACGCAATAGTGTCTGGCTAGCGCCTGGACGAGCGTATTTATTTCGTTTTCGCTCGCTGTTTTTGACTCCCAGTGTGAGTTTGGAGCAACAATGACTGACCTCGACGAAGTTATATTTCCGTCCTATCCTCCCCCTCTCTTCCGACCACCACCACCTCTACAGTTCTCTCGGCTATCGCATACTCATGTCCGTACAGTCCGTTGACAGCAGCACAAAAGTTGGTGTTGTTATTAAGTAATACGGTGTCGTTAAAATGACTCAAAAAAGACAAAAACTTGATATACGCTCGTTTCAAGACTTTTGGACAAACGAATATGGATTCATACAACAAAAGGATCGTGCTGTTTGTGCTTTATGTTATGAAAGTGTCGTGTGCCGTACGTCAAGTGTACAAAGACACTATCAAACCAAACATCAGTCCATGTTTAAAAACTCTGAGGAGAAAAGTGAAGCCATAAAAATGGCTGTTTCTGGCTACAAAAAACAAAGTAGTATTTTTAGTCAAGTAATTGGAACCACAAATAAAGCTATCGAATGTAGTTACAAAATTGCACAGTGTGTGGCTTCGAAGGGCAAACCTTTCACAGATGGAGAATACATCAAGGAAACTTTTTTGAGCAGTGCTGAAATTTTGTTTAGTGATTTACCAAATAAAGAAACAATACTGTCTCGGATTCGAGAAATACCGGCTTCTGCGAGATCAATCCAGAGGCGCGTAACTGATATGGCTGAAAATGTAACGGTAAAACAAACAACCGGGTTACAACAAGCTGTTGTATTTAGTGTCGCTCTTGACGAAAGTGTCGATGTGTATGACGTGGCGCGCCTAGCTATAGTTGCGCGATATTGTGACAACGACCGTATTTATGAAGAACTGTGCTGCTTGATACCTTTTGATGGTACAGCCAAGGGAGAGGACATTATAACTGCATTTGTAAGCTATTTCGAAAATCAGAACATTAACACGAATAAAATATTCTTTGTTACTACTGATGCCGCCCCTGCATTTGTCGGAAAGAACAAAGGATTTGTTAAACTTCTTGGGGATCGTATTGGACGTCAAGTATTGAGCTTCCATTGCATTATACACCAGGAGAGTTTGTGTGTTAAGATTTCGTCATAGTTAACTTCATAGTTTCTCGCTCTTCATTGACCCACACGCAATTCAAGTTTCTTCTACAAGAAATGGAGAGCGCATATGCGGACCTCCCGCTGTACAGCAATGTTCGTAGGCTTAGTCGAGGTAATGTTTTGAACAGACTTGTATCATGTCTAGAAGCAACCAAGGTGTTTCTTGATGAAAAAGAACAACATTTCCCGGAATTGAATGACGAGGACTGGCTGTGCAAGCTGATGTTTCTGGCTGACATAACTACAAATCTGAATGAATTAAACTTGCGTTTACAAGGGCAGGGTCAAACAGTACTTGATCTTTTTGAGCACTGGAAAGGATTTGCGTCAAAATTAGACATATTTTGCAGAGATATTACCACTAACACATACAAGTACTTTCCAAACGTAAAGGCTCATTCAAATCGATTCATTGTCAACAGAGATGAGCTTCAGAAGTACGTTGAAGCGCTCAAAGGAGAGTTTGCTAAACGAGGTCAAGACTTCAAAATTTACGGGCCCATGTTTTCTTACCTCATCAAGCCCGACTTAAGGGCATATACACCCAGAAATAGACAAAAAAGGTTATTTTTGATTTGCATATAATAATTGTGTTTTAAATATTTATAAGCCTTTTTACTTCGATATTCTTTTTGAATTATGTGTTTATCTGTAATAGTTTATGAGTTATCAATGTTCAAAGAGAATGAGTGTGTTCCAAAAACATTTTAAAAACTAAACTTTGACGAAAACTGGGCCTGCGATTCACAGTTCCGGTGATATTTTCTACAATTTTAAAGCTATAGCCTTCACATTTTGCACACTTATAGCCCATGTTATTCTTTATGGCGTGAACCTCCACTTTTTTCTTACATGGTATAGAAACAGAGATATTGCTATACAAAGTTCTAAATTTGTGCTATTTAAAAGGGTCATATTGCAAGAGCCATATCTACAAAGCTCATTGGGGTAGACATTTTTGGGTGGTTCACGCCATAGGTAGGGATGTTATGCACATCATCTGCTGGTTTGGCATTTTTTGCACTTTTTATGTGAGTGAAATTCATTCCCAGGTGCACTGGGGGTTTTCCTTTCATTTTTTTTTCATCACTTCATGTTAATTAATTATTTTTACATAAAACATTAACATTTATAAAGTAAACTTTGTTCATCTTAAAATATAATATCTCTTGTAACATGTGGCCAAATCTTATGTCAACAAGTTCGTTAGTTATTTTTCTGTTAATTTTTTAAAAAAGTTAGCCCATTTTTGGCTGGGTGTGCCCCCTTAATTGATCATACTAACATCCCATTTGACCTATCTCTTTTCGAGTGGATGGATGTTGACAATTTTGAAATGCAACACATCGAACTCAAGGCACAGAGTTATGGACGATAAATTTGTAGAATTGCGAAAAACTCTTGAAGGAAGCTGCTTGGAAAAGTCAGCTGCCATCCTCAACTGCTGGACATCCCTGCCTGAAGCGTTCACCTGTTTGAAGAAAGTTGCATTTGCTCTACTTTCGGCTTTTGGGTCAACTTATACATGTGAACAAATTTTCTCACACATGAAAGCTGTTTTAAGTCCACAGAGAAGTCGCTTAACACCTGTGCATTCAGAAGCCTGTGTGAAGCTGAAATTGACAAAATACACACCTGATATTGAACAATTAACCAAGGAGAAGCAAGGACACGGGTCCCATTAATTGATTAATGACTCAGATCAATAATAATCAATGATTACTCATATTAAAATTTTAATAACGTGTTTTATGTTTGGTTTATTTAATTGTTTTGTTCTTCAAACTATTGGACTTTCTGTCTTAACAAAATATACATATGGCAATTTTATTATAAAATTTCAAACAAATGTGTTCAGAACTTAAATTTTGCAAAACATAATATTTATATTGATATTTGTTCCTATTTATATTAAAATATTGAATAATCTACAAAGAATAGAATAGTTATTTAATGTATCGGAAACATGTTAATACAAGATCATTTTAAAATTGTTTCAATAATTGATGTATATAAAAATATGGTGGACTTAAGTTGGCACGCTGAGTGACTTTGCAACATTACTTCGGCACGACACTACTAAAAGTTTGCCGACCCCTGGTTTAGACCATCCGATGATGATCAATATAATCGCTTCTTTTTTTAAAAATAGCTTTATTTTACATTGTTAAACTATCAGTGATTATTAAGCCGGTTTATCTGTAACTTTAAAGCTATAGTTATATTAATCACTCGACTGAATTGTATGTCTGCCCCCGTAAGAATCATACTAAGTAGACTAGTAGGTTAAGATTTTGCTGAATCACCTTCAGCTGGGGGCTCCGAGAAGAGGCGGGGGAATACTAAAGTTCATGACAGCTTAGATGATCTCAGATGTTATGCTTGCTTTTCTTTAAAGTCCCGTGAAGTTCCCTAAAGTAGAAGCATCATTCTTCAATGTATGTCTGCTGTAACGGTATTGCCTCCCCTGCTTTGCAGTAGTGGTCCAACAGTGGCCAAAACTCAAGAGTATCTAATATGTGCCTTCAAATGTGTCTATCTTCGCACAATTCAAACAATGCTTTCAGCTGGGCGGTGGTCGAAGCTTTTTTCTGGCTGAGCCCGTTAATTCTAGAATCTGCCGACCACTTTTGTGAAGAATTAAGCAATGATTAATTTTAGCTCGTTAAGCCCCCACCTCTGATTTACTCAGTGGAATTCTTTGTCTGGTATAGCTCTGTTTAGAGTGTGTGTAGTAAATTGACCGAGACAAACATGCAGTACATTTAAAAGGATTAAATCAAAGTTAAATTTGTAAAACTACAAATAACAACATTTAATAATCACTTAAGTTTTAACAGTTTGAAAATAATTTGAATAGTTTAAAAGAAAAGTTTCATCATTGACTGATAGTATGAAAAAAGTTCACTTTGGCAGCGTATATTTTGCACTTAGCTGCCAATAGTAGTTTCTGCTCCCGCTGATGGGTTGTTTATTTTTACACTGCTCACGCTCGTCGCTGGTCAAGGTTGTCGGGTGTAGCTCGTTTCCCAGAAATGTCAAGGAGAGTCTACAAAGTTGGTTCCTCGTTTTTTCGTACAGTGCCCCAACTCTGGTTCATTTTTTGCATCTCAGCCTCCACAGTCCTCCGCCAAGTTGTTTTTGGTCGGCCTCTCTTTCGCTTTCCTTCAGGGGTCCAAAGCATAGCTGTTCTTGTGATGGCATCGGGGTCTCTTCTGAGGACATGACCAACCCAGCTCCAGCGTCTGCCAGCTATGATGTTGCATGTCCTCTTGCTTGCTACGAGTAAGCAGATCTTGGTTGGTGATGGTATTCGGCCAAAAGATTCGGTGAATTTTTCTTAGGCATGTTGTGTGAAAAGAGGACAATTTTGACATTTCCTTCTCTGTGACTCTCCAGCATTCCGCACCATAGAGAAGCACAGAAAGCACGCAACTCTGGTATAATCTTAATTTTGTGCTTGTGCTGTATTGGGAGGACTTCCAGGTGTTATTTAGGCTAAAGAAGGCTGTTCTTGCCTTATTCATTCTGATGTTGATGTCTTTGCCTGCCCCACCGTCTGGTGTTACTATGCTTCCTAGGTATGTGAAGGTATCTGTCTGTACCAGTTGCTGATTCCTTACTGATATGGGCTCAGGGTTACTCACATTGAGCGTCATGACCTCAGACTTCTTTAAATTGATGTTCAAGCCCACCTGCTGGCTAAATTTATTAAGTCTATCCGTTTTTTCCTGGATGTGTTGATGTGAATGTGCCAGCAGTGCAATGTCATCTGCATATTCCAGATCTTCCAATGTTGAAAATGTAGTCCATCTTATTCCTCTTGGACTGCCCTCTGTTGTCTGGCGCATCACCCAGTCTATGACTGTTAAAAATAGAGTGGTTGATAAGGGGCATCCCTGTCGTACTCCTGTCTTCACCTCGAAGGTTAGGTTGCTCTGCCCAACACTACACGTAAAGTTGGCATAGAGGCTTTTTATGATTGACACTATGCAGCTTGGAATTCCATAAGCCCTCAGTATTTTCCATAAACTGTCCCTATGTATGCTGTCAAAAGCCTTTTCAAAATCAACAAAATTTATGTAAAGCTGTCTTTGCCATTCTGAGCACTGCTCTATAATGTTCCTGAGAGTGAATATATGGTCTACACATCTTCTGTTCTTTCTAAATCCTGCTTGTTCTTTCCTCAGTTTGTAGTCTACTGCCTTTGAAATTCTCTGTATAATTATACTGCCTAGTATTTTGCTGGGAACTGAGAGAAGAGTGATTCCTCTCCAATTATTGCAGTCTGAAAGATCTCCCTTCTTGGGCAATTTGACAATTATTCCTTTGTTCCACTCTGATGGTGTTGTCCCCGTTTTCCACACTTGTGCAAATAGTGGTTCTAATAGTTCTGCTGCTAGCTCAGGGTCTGTCTTAAATAGCTCTGCATTTAAGTTATCATGGCCCGGAGCTTTACCGTTCTTTAACCCTTTGATTGCTGTGATGATTTCTTCTTTTCGTGGAATGTCTGTATTTACATCTAGATCGTTTTCAGCCTCAGGAACATTCAATTGTGTCTCTGGTATTTCCTTGTTCAGAGTTTCTCTGAAGTGCTCTGCCCATCTTGTTTCCTGTCCCTCTGCTGTCTTGATGAGATTTCCTTGCTTATCTCTTACTAATGTAATATTGTTTGCACCTTGTTTTCCGCTGATGAATTTAGTTATTTTGTATACTGTGCTTTGTTCATTTCTCAGTGCTGCCTCTTCTGCCTGTTTTGCAAGATCGTCTAGGAAATTCCTTTTGTTGGCTCGTGTTTGGCGTTTAACTTCCCTGTCCAGTTGACTGTACTGTTCGCTATATAGTTGCTTTAACCTGGGGGACTTCGTTTCTGTTTTCTTTCTTTTCATTTCCTTTCTCATCTTTATGGTGTTTAGTGTTTCTGGTGTTATCCAGTCTTGCTTCTTCCTTTCCTGGAATCCTAAGCATGATTTGCTACTTTCCTTATATATTGTTGAAATGGTGTTAAAATTCTGGTCTATATCATCAGTCAATGTCTTTTCCTGGCTTTTGGCAAATTGTACAAGTCTACTTGGGGTCGCTAATTTAGCACTAAAACTCCTTCTTTGACTTTGTGTGTTCAGTTTCCTCAGAGTCAGGTTCCTTATAAAAATGGATTTCCTGGGCTGTATTAAGTCTTACAATGTGCTCCAATTAAAGTCCGGTCTGACAAATGAAAATCCTGCATTTTCTTCTGGCAAGTCTGGTTGTTCTTGGCAAGCGATTCCTCAGAATAAATTTTCACAGTGAAGGAACACTGAACAAACGCCAGGTTATATTCACGGTCCTATCCCGCTTTGTTTGTTATGGAGCTCAAATAATCAGCCAATCTGATTTGAATATTTTGCATGACTCATCTAGTGCAAAATTTCGAACATTACTTTTCTGAAAATGAGCTGTAAACATCCGATTGCCCTGTGTACGAACTCACAAACATGTCATGTCGTTAAACTCATATGACAACATGTGTCAGATGTCATCATCATCATAACCGTCCACTCCCAAAGGAGCATAGGCCTTCAACAAACACATGCCAAGTCCTCCTGTCACGTACCATCATCTCAAGTTCTTTCCACGTTCTCCTCATCATTTTCACCTCTGTTTCCAGCTCTCTTCTTCATGTGCTTCTTGGTCTACCTCTGCCTCTCTTGCCCTGGGGGTTCCAGAACAAGGACTGCCTTGTAATGCTATCAACAGGTTTCCTTAATGTGTGTCCTATCCATCGCCATCATCTTCCTCTCATCTCTTGTTCCACTGGCACTTGTCTAGTTCTTGTCATCAGTTCCACGTTGGTAACCTTGTCATACCATTTTAATCCCTCTATTCTACGCAAGCACCCATTTATGAAAGTCTGTAACTTTTTGGTTGTTGTCTTTGTTGTTCTCCATGTCTCAGAGCCATACAACAGAACCGACCCCACACCTGAGCCGAAGACTCCCATTTTCGTGCCGGATCCGATCTCTCCCGATCTCCACACATCTCCCAATGCAACGAAAGCTCCTTCCGCCCTTTGCACCTCCCATTTTGACACTGCTGTCCGTCCCTCCAACTTTGTCCACACTACTGCCAAGACATGTGCACGACTCCACATCCCGCATTGGTGTCCCCCCAAGTTCAACCCTGTCATCACTACCTGCACCTATTCTCACTATTTTGGTCCCCTCCCTGTGCATTCTCAGACCCAACCGCTGTGACCTCTCATCGAGTGTTTTCAACCTGTCCTGCATCTGATTACGGCCATGGGACAGAAGAGCCGTCATCAGCAAAATCCAGATCATCCAACTGCTCAGTCAGAGTCCATTAGATTCCATTTCTGTTGTGTGTTGTCGATGATCTCATAACCCAGTCCATTGCTAGCAAGAAAAGAAATGGAGACAAGAGGCATCCCTGTCGCACTCCCGCCCTCATCCCAAACGGCTCTGCAAGCCGTCCATTGCGAAGAACTCCGCATGTCATGTCCCCACATGTTTTCCTGATTAAATCAATGATCCCCAGGGGAACTCCACAATGCCTCATCAATTTCCAAAGTGACCCTCTGTCCACACTGCCAAATGCCCTCTCGCAGTCCACAAATCCGATGTACAGTGGCGAACTCCATTCCAGACCCTGCTCAACCACTATTCCCAAAGTGGCCATCTGGTCCGCACATGATCTGTCCCGTCGAAAACCCGCCCGCCCATCTCTCAGCCTCCCGTCCATGGACTCCTTTAATCTCTCAAGGACAATCCTGTCCAACACCTTTCCCGGCACCGACAGCAACACCACTCCTCTATAACCTGTGCACTCCTGTAAATTTCCCCTCCCAGGCAACCCAACCAGATATCCTTCCTTCCATTCTGCTGGCATCTCTTCCTTTTCCCAGACTTTACCAAGTAATTTATACAACATCTCTGTAGCCGTGTCGACATCTGCCTTTACGGCCTCTGCTGGAATGCCATCAGGTCCAGCCGCCCCTCCATCTCATAGAAGCTCTATGGCTTTCTTTACTTCTTCCCTCGTTGGTCTTTCACCGTTAATTTGTAGCTCTTCTTCTGCTGGCTGGATGTCCGGGGAGGGGTTTTGTGGAGCTGGTCTATTGAGAAGGTCACCAAAATATTCTGTCCACCTCTTCATTTGCTCCTGTATATTGCTGAGCAGTTTCCCATTCTTGTCTTCCATGAGGCAACCTGTTTGCCCGCACCTCCCTGTCAGCTTCCCTGTGCTGCCACACAGTTCTCTCATATTTCCCCTGGCCGCAGCATCCTCTGCCTCTCCCGCCAACTCCCCAACACACTTCCTCTCGTCTCCTTTGACACTGTGGTGAAGTGGGATGTTATAAATACTTATAGGGAACTTAGTGTACTGACTGAGATCAGCTGTGAAGGTATCTATATCTATTAAGAGTAGTGTATTATAGATAACCTTACTTGCTACCACATATCTATATATCTCAGTCAGAATTATTCTGGAATAGTGTGATGCTACGTTATGTGTCTAGGGTATGAGTATGGTGAAGTGTAAGTCACAACAACAGACAGATAAACAATTTAATTTAATCCACTACTCTTGACAACACTGTGACACTCACATACATATAACACTCTACAAGGATATCTTAAAAGAGTCACTGATAAACTTTCAAATAACAATATGTATTCATTACTGGCATGAATGAATATGTGTCCTGATTCAACTACAAGGGAACCAGGAATCACAATCAATTTAAATTACAAGTTATGTACAGAATGTATTTAATATGAATATTGTAGTGACATATATTATTACAAATGTTCTATGTGTGTCAGTTGTGTAGTAGTAAAATGAGGTAATACTGGTTTTGTTTTGTTCAAGCTCTGTTGGTATTTGTCATCATGACTTCAATAGTTTGTCTTTAGGGACTAGTATTGGAGATGTTCACAGTTCCTGATTTTAAGACAAGTAAATTCCCCTCTTAATGTTAATTTTAAAAAGTCAGTTCAAGATGAGGGGACATAATGTTGAGCTCAGCTGGCCAAGTTAGCTTATCTGGCGTGATGGCGGCAGGAAAGGACTCCTCTGCTCGAATTCTCCTCTGGGCTCTGGAGACACCTCACTGATAGCTAAAAGGACCAAGGAGTATGCTGTCCGACACTGGATTCAGCAAAGCTCTGACTAGGTGCTGCTCAGTACCATCAAGACCACTGTCCCTGAAATCAAGAAGGATGTACCTTCTACTTCATAACTAATTTATATTTTCTTTTTTACACTGATCACAATACATCACAAACATTGCGTTCAGAGCGTTAGGCCAACAGTCAGCTTCATCTGAAATACTTTATACCAGCATTACCATCCTTAATGGTCACTACGCCTCTGCACTTCCAGCATTATTTCTGTCTAATCAATCATCCAGGTGTCAGTGTACTATTTGGCCATTCCATGCCGTTTTACTACCCTCCGACACCCTCTGTTCAGGCTGGAGCATTACAGGCTTTACCTCACATTTGCCACTGAACTACACATATATATACAGGCATAAATCAACAATTCACATTCAATTTTCATTAAAAGATATTGAATGGTTCAAGCTTACCACAATTCATACGAATAAACACAGATACGTTGATTAGCAATGAATTCTGGCACAAACTGGCACAAATTTCCATCTGCCTATGTTCCAGGCTTTATTTAACACAATTATGAGCTGGCTTCAACGCACTGTTGCTTTATCAAGATCATTTAAACAAGTGGTCTCGAACTAACGCTCCCAAGTGTGTATATCAGCGAGACTGGCCAATGAGCCACGTTTCGACAAGTGTTTGAAAAAATGTTACCTTTTCCCGTTTCCCCTAACAACGAAAGATAGTATTTATAGTTCGACCAATCGTGGTTAGGCTTTCATTTGTTGCGCTCCAATCAATTTGGAGTTTACATGGTAGGCTATTTATGTAACGTAAGGTTTTTTTCAAACACGTTATAAAAAATTTTATGAGCAGAAATGATTTCATGCTGTCAGGCAGCCTCACTATTTTATTTTGGGTATAATTTATTAATTCCTGGACTATTGGCGTAACGTTTTACATATTATTTGTCAGCAAGCCCTAAGGAACCCAATTTTCCCACTTTAAAAGAGCTACGTGGCTGCGTTCAAAATATGTATTTTCTACCTCCTGTTTCGAAGATATGCTGTCTGGGTACTGTTATGTTTTCAACCGTAAACCCATCTATTGTTATCTTTCCTAATAAGCGTTTTTTTATGATTTTAAAACCTAACTCTGGGGAAGGGTAGTGTATTTTATCACTGTCCGTCTGAAAAAAAAAAGTTAGTGCTTGTAGCCTAACACGCGTGATAGTAGTAATTGTGTATCGCGCGACGCGTGTTTAATGTTCGGCTTTCTGCCTCTCCCTTCTCGCTATCCTTTTGTCCATCTGTTCGTTCGTTTTGGTAACGTAATGTAGAAAAAGACATGAATGGAATTTAAAATTTAGGTCATTACGCAGTCTGCCTCTTAATGTTTTTCCAAGAAATACAGCACACGTTTCATTGAAGAAAGCGGGTATAATACAGTAAGCTTTTACTATCAACGTGAAAGCGTTACAATTTGCAGACGAAGCAGAAAACAAGGGGGATTTCGAGTACATTCTTTGTGACAGCACTGTCATTTTACCATTGCTCTTTTCTTTATTATATGTATTTATTAGGCTTTATATTTACCTGATAATTTTATATATGTGGATTAGAATATTCCATGACACCTCCCCTCTTAAAACAGACATTATATGTCAGTCCTTTATTCTATATACACATAGAGAAATTTATTATTATTTCTGGGGTTTACGGTGATTCTCATCACACGGATGGCGGCTTAAAAAATCCGCTCCCAAATTGGTTTTTCCAGATATATACTCGATGCTAAAATTATATGGAGCCAAAAGTAAAGACCATCGGAGTAACCTGGAGTTCTCATGCTTAGCCTGTGCTAGAAACGATAAAGGTTTGTGATCTGTTTGCAACTTAAATGCCTTCCCATATAGATAAATATTGAATTTCTTTATTGCCCATATTACTGCAAGACATTCTTTTTCGCTAGTTGAGTAGTTGATTTCAGCTTTATTCAACTTTCTGCTAGCATATGCCACTGGGCTTAATTCCCCATCCAATGCATCTGATTTCTGTAGTAGAGTTGCACCTAACCCAATATTACTTGCATCCGTCCTTACTATGAATTCTTGACTTAAGTCAGGTAATTTCAAAATGGGTTTACTTGTGAGCTTTTCCTTCAATTCTTGGTAAGTCATTTCACATTGTGGTGTCCATGTAATGCGATCTGGATGTCCTTTACGTGTCAATTCAGTTAACGGTGCACATATGGAATTAAAGTTTTTGATATACTTCTGGTAGAGACCACATAATGAGACAAAGGATCTCACGTCCTTCTTGGTTTGTGGTCTCGGGGCTTTCTGTAGTTTCTCTAAATTCTTTGGGTCAGGGGTCATGTTTCCCTGATAAACTGTGTGTCCCAAAAATTCCAATTCTTTACATCCAACGCAACATTTGGTTGGTCGGGCTGTTAAATTTGCCTCCCTAAGTCGATCAAACAGCATGTTCAGAGAGTCAATGTGTTCCTCAAATGTTTCTGTTGCTATAAGGATATCATCCATAAAATTTGTTATACAGGGATTATTCAGAGGATCCAATAATTTTCTCATCATTCTAGAGAAGACACTAGGCGCATTCTTCAATCCAAATGGCAATCTATTAAACTCATAGTGTCCTTCTGAGGTACTAAAAGCTAGGTATGGTCTAACCTCAGGCTTTACTGGAATCTGATAGTATCCTTTACTCAGATCCACTTTTGAGAAATATTTAGCTTTATTTAGTCTGGCAAACAGCTGATTTGTATCCGGCAATGGATCCACCTGTCCTTCTGTAATAGCATTCAGTCTCCTGTAATCTATACAGAGTCTATGTTCTCCAGAGGGCTTCCTTAAGAGTACAACACCGGAACTATACGAAGACTCACTGTGCGAAATAATTCCTTCCTTCAACAGATAGTCTATCTCTTCCTTCAAAGCTTTCTCCTTAGCAAACGGAATCGAATATGGTTTCATACAGACAGGTGTGGGGTCTATCAGTTTCATATCATATTCCAATAGGTTTGTATGCCCTGGTCGGTCTGTTAACACCTCTGCATGATTATTTAGAACCTGTTGCACTCTCTCTTTCTGAGTTTTCGTTAAATGTGTACTGATTTTCACCTGTGCTGCTGTCTCACAGGGGTGTAATGGATATTCAAATGATGAAAGTGGTTCCTTTTTCATCTCCATGGCGATGGACAAGGTCAACAAGTGTGTCTCTTCCTGATGTTCTCTTTCCAAATATTTCTTCAGGAGATTCACATGATAGATTTTTTCTTTCCCCTTCTTATCTATCTTATAATTTGTTCTAGACACCTTCTCTAAAACTGTATATGGACCCTGCCATCCAATTTGTAACTTATTCTGACTCCCAGGCAAAAGAAGCAGTACTTTCTCTCCCACAGCCAAATTTCTGTCTTTCGCCTTCCTGTTATAATAGGCAGCATGTTTCTTCCTGGCTTGTTTCAAATTTTCATTGGCAAGTTTCCAGCCAGTTTTCAACCGAGTGGTCAGCTCATTCACATATTGGTATGAAGATGTAATGTTTTCCTCTGCCTTTTCATCAGTCCACGTTCTTAACAAAGCTTCAAGTGGACCTTTTATTGGCCTTCCAAACAATAATGTTGCCGGGGCCATACCGGTTGAACTATGGGGTACCTCCCGATAAGCAAAGAGGGCGGCGTGCAGGTACTGGTCCCATGTATCTGGTTTTTCGTGTGCCAACTTTCTCAGGATCGACATCAATGTGCCGTTAAATCTTTCCACTTGGCCGTTCCCTTGGGGATGATACACACTACAATGGAAGTGTTTGGCCTGAAAGATCCTGAAAACTTCTTCAGTTAGTTTCCCCTTGAACTGAGAGCCATTATCAGTCAAGATTTGATTGGGAAAGCCTAACCTTGTGAAAATTGTGAGCAATGCCTCTGCCACATGTTTTGAATCAATCGATGACAGGGCTACTGCCTCTCCCCACATAGAACAAGTGTCCACCAGAGTCAGAATGTAGCTGTTCCTTCTCTTGGTTCGGGTGAGAGGTCCCACAAGATCCACGGCAACTCTCTCAAAGGGTGTTCCCACTATGGGCATTTCCCCCAGAGTTGCTGGTGCAGTCCAATGTTTAGGTGCTACTCGTTGGCACTCTGGACAGGATTTTACATATCGTTTGATATCTTCAGTTATTCCTGGCCAGAAATAGTGACAAGCTATTCGCTGTCCTGTTGCGCTGATTCCCATATGACCACTGAAGGGAATCGCATGCCCTAGTTCCAACACTTTAGTCCTATATGAAGTGGGAAGGACCAGCTGTCCGTGACCATTGGATTCAGATCCAGCCTTCCTATATATCAGTTTGTTCTTCATATAAAACTCTCCCTTGCCTGGAGGTGTATGAGATTTGGGCAACTTCTTGAAACATGGCTTGAGTGTTTTGTCCTCAGCCTGTGCCTTCCTCATCTCATCTGGGTGAGTATTTATGGGATTATCCTCCTCCTTCTTTGACTGTGATCTGGTCTGCACTGTTGCCAATATCACAGGTCTCTTGGGATTCCCCAAGAAGACATATCTACACCCCAATATTAGAGGGTAGATTGGCTCATTTATCACTGCTGCTTTTATGATCCCTTCCACATATCGCGTTTTCACTTTTATTCGGGCGACGGGAAGTGTCATGGTAGCTACATCCTTGGTTGCAGTTTGAATCTCCACTGTTTCTGTGGTGTATTGATCGGCCTGCACCAGGTGAGAACTCACAACGGAATCGTAATCTAAACCGGTATCATATAAACATCTTATAGTGACACCATTACAGATGACATCTTCACACACTGGGGGGTGGTATGGTTCCTGTAATTCTTCAGGTTTGCCCTTCTTTTCCTTTTTCCCCGATGTCATAGCAGCAAAATGAGGAGGTTTCCTTCTACAATGGTCAGTGTCATGATTGTTCATCTTACAATTTTTACACCACCTTTTTTCCTTGGTTGAAAGATTTTCTTTCATCATATTTCCTTTCATCGAATTGTGGGAATTTATTTTTATTTTCATACCGTGGCCTATCAAATTGGTGCTTACCTTTATTTTGATCCTTAGGATCAAATTTATTAAAGTTCTGTGGTGCCCTAAAGTTGTCCACCTGTTTCTTTTTATTACCTGTTACCTCTGCTTGAGCTGCTTGATACCTTTCAGCAACATTTAGCAACTCTTCCAGCCTCTCTGCACCTTGTTCCATGAGAAACTTTCTCAGGTCTGGAGCCATGGACTCTCTTAGTTGCTCTATAAGGACCATTTCCTTAAGATCTTGGGTTTTCCCCAGAGAAGTCCATTTCTCCAAGTATGTCTCTATTCGTGCAGAGAACTGGTGATAGGTTTCACCTGACAGTAGTTTAGCATTCCTAAATTTTTTTCTATAGAACTCTGCATTCTTTTCATACCTTAACAAAAGAGCCTGCTTTAGCATGTCATAATTTTCCTGATCACCTCTGCTCATTTTTGCAAAAACTTCATAAGCTGCCCCACGAAGTCCCTGAGATAACTTTAAGCTCCACCTTTCTCTCTCTAACCCATACGTGGTAGCTAATAGTTCATACCTATTTAGGTAGCTCTCAATATCATCGTCTTTCTCAACAAAATGATCTAAATGAAAATTCATAGCTGAGGTTGAGGCTCCTTGAGTAACCGTAGCATCAGAGGCAAAGGGACTGGCACCATTTTCAGGAGCATGGCCTTGAAACTCAAACTCCCTTAGTCGTAACTCATGTTCCCTTTGTAATCTCTTCTCCTCCTTTTTCTGCTTCCCTTTCTGCAGCTAATCTCTTCTCTTCCCTTTCTGCAGCTAAGTCTTCTTTCTTCTTCAATGCTTCTGCCTCCAATTTCTTAGCCTCAGCCTCAATCTGCAACCTCTTAGTCTCAGCCTCAGCTTGCAACCTCTTAGTCTCAGCCTCAGCTTCAAACTGTAACTTCTTAATTTCCTTGTCAGCCTCTAACTTTCTTTCGGCTTCAAACCTTCTTTCTTCACGTTCAATAAATTTGTCACATTCCGTCGTGACATAGGCAACCATAACTTGCCCATCTAATCCTAACTCTTTTGCAGTCTGAACCGCAGCAGATCGAAATTTGGCCAGGTCCGCCATTGTCTATTATGTAAATTTATACAATGTCTAACCAACAATTCAATCTCTAATGGACAACACAGGCACCGTGAGCTCAACCTTATTTAATTCCACCCAAGGATACCTTTTAATTCTTATATTCCCTGAAGTGAATTACCCCCAATATTTTTAATAGGGAAAGATTCAAAATCTCGGGAGCGAGCCCCCAATATATGTGGTGAAGTGGGATGTTATAAATACTTATAGGGAACTTAGTGTACTGACTGAGATCAGCTGTGAAGGTATCTATATCTATTAAGAGTAGTGTATTATAGATAACCTTACTTGCTACCACATATCTATATATCTCAGTCAGAATTATTCTGGAATAGTGTGATGCTACGTTATGTGTCTAGGGTATGAGTATGGTGAAGTGTAAGTCACAACAACAGACAGATAAACAATTTAATTTAATCCACTACTCTTGACAACACTGTGACACTCACATACATATAACACTCTACAAAGATATCTTAAAAGAGTCACTGATAAACTTTCAAATAACAATATGTATTCATTACTGGCATGAATGAATGAATATGTGTCCTGATTCAACTACAAGGGAACCAGGAATCACAATCAATTTAAATTACAAGTTATGTACAGAATGTATTTAATATGAATATTGAAGTGACATATATTATTACAAATGTTCTATGTGTGTCAGTTGTGTAGTAGTAAAATGAGGTAATACTGGTTTTGTTTTGTTCAAGCTCTGTTGGTATTTGTCATCATGACTTCAATAGTTTGTCTTTAGGGACTAGTATTGGAGATGTTCACAGTTCCTGATTTTAAGACAAGTAAATTCCCCTCTTAATGTTAATTTTATAAAGTCAGTTCAAGATGAGGGGACATAATGTTGAGCTCAGCTGGCCAAGTTAGCTTATCTGGCGTGATGGCGGCAGGAAAGGACTCCTCTGCTCGAATTCTCCTCTGGGCTCTGGAGACACCTCACTGATAGCTAAAAGGACCAAGGAGTATGCTGTCCGACACTGGATTCAGCAAAGCTCTGACTAGGTGCTGCTCAGTACCATCAAGACCACTGTCCCTGAAATCAAGAAGGATGTACCTTCTACTTCATAACTAATTTATATTTTCTTTTTACACTGATCACAATACATCACAAACATTGCGTTCAGAGCGTTAGGCCAACAGTCAGCTTCATCTGAAATACTTTATACCAGCATTACCATCCTTAATGGTCACTACGCCTCTGCACTTCCAGCATTATTTCTGTCTAATCAATCATCCAGGTGTCAGTGTACTATTTGGCCATTCCATGCCGTTTTACTACCCTCCGACACCCTCTGTTCAGGCTGGAGCATTACAGGCTTTACCTCACATTTGCCACTGAACTACACATATATATACAGGCATAAATCAACAATTCACATTCAATTTTCATTAAAAGATATTGAATGGTTCAAGCTTACCACAATTCATACGAATAAACACAGATACGTTGATTAGCAATGAATTCTGGCACAAACTGGCACAAATTTCCATCTGCCTATGTTCCAGGCTTTTATTTAACACAATTATGAGCTGGCTTCAACGCACTGTTGCTTTATCAAGATCATTTAAACAAGTGGTCTCGAACTAACGCTCCCAAGTGTGTATATCAGCGAGACTGGCCAATGAGCCACGTTTCGACAAGTGTTTGAAAAAATGTTACCTTTTCCCGTTTCCCCTAACAACGAAAGATAGTATTTATAGTTCGACCAATCGTGGTTAGGCTTTCATTTGTTGCGCTCCAATCAATTTGGAGTTTACATGGTAGGCTATTTATGTAACGTAAGGTTTTTTTCAAACACGTTATAAAAAATTTTATGAGCAGAAATGATTTCATGCTGTCAGGCAGCCTCACTATTTTATTTTGGGTATAATTTATTAATTCCTGGACTATTGGCGTAACGTTTTACATATTATTTGTCAGCAAGCCCTAAGGAACCCAATTTTCCCACTTTAAAAGAGCTACGTGGCTGCGTTCAAAATATGTATTTTCTACCTCCTGTTTCGAAGATATGCTGTCTGGGTACTGTTATGTTTTCAACCGTAAACCCATCTATTGTTATCTTTCCTAATAAGCGTTTTTTATGATTTTAAAACCTAACTCTGGGGAAGGGTAGTGTATTTTATCACTGTCCGTCTGAAAAAAAAAAGTTAGTGCTTGTAGCCTAACACGCGTGATAGTAGTAATTGTGTATCGCGCGACGCGTGTTTAATGTTCGGCTTTCTGCCTCTCCCTTCTCGCTATCCTTTTGTCCATCTGTTCGTTCGTTTTGGTAACGTAATGTAGAAAAAGACATGAATGGAATTTAAAATTTAGGTCATTACGCAGTCTGCCTCTTAATGTTTTTCCAAGAAATACAGCACACGTTTCATTGAAGAAAGCGGGTATAATACAGTAAGCTTTTACTATCAACGTGAAAGCGTTACAATTTGCAGACGAAGCAGAAAACAAGGGGGATTTCGAGTACATTCTTTGTGACAGCACTGTCATTTTACCATTGCTCTTTTCTTTATTATATGTATTTATTAGGCTTTATATTTAATTGATAATTTATATATGTGGATTAGAATATTCCATGACAGACACCTCCCCTTACTTCTCCGCTTGCCTCTGTGCACACCTCTTGAGCCCCGGCCCAAGAACCCCTGGCCCTGCTTGTGTCCAAATCTGCCCTCTTGCCCTTTCTGTCCCCTATCTTACTGATGGTCTCTGCTGTCCTTCCCCTTTCCACAGCACCTCCTCACACGTCTCCTTCCATACAGTTCCGACCCGCTGCCAATAGCCCTCTGTATTCTCCACATCTTCCAGCCGCTGGAGCACCCAGAATCCGTTGGACACCGTGACCGCAAACCTGTCTCTTGTTTCCCGATCTCTCAGATGTCCCACATCAAATTGTTGTGTACAATTTTGCACCGTTGCACATCTCTTGAGCCTCATTTTTACCCCGGCCATCAGAAGGTGGTGATCCGATGCCACATCCGCTCCTCTATATACCTTCACATCCTGCAATGACGATCCAAACCCCTTGTCTATGCATACATGTCAGATGTAACACTTTGTTAATTTTATCTAAAGTAATGTATTATCTGTTACTTGAGCACACAGAAAATCCGTCTCTTACCGTCTTGGCGATGGCACTCCCTTGTTTTATCAGTAATTAAGCAGATTGAGCTGGCGATTTCCGTGTTAATCTGCCGTGGCCAAGCTGTGGTAGACGAGAATTATCTTAGCTGCTCCTTGCAACGAAGGGATAAATAGATAACAAGCAAACATGATGACTAATCTCTGGGAGGGGTGTACGAAGGAAAAGACATGTCCGACAATTGAAAGCACACAATAAAAATCAGTATAAAAATGTAACTGATACTGCCGTAGTGAAACAGAGATCGAGAGGGGTCGCCCCATTCTGTCACATCTGCTAAGAGTAATCTTGAGCGAAGGTTGATACCTTTGAATAGCCTCATCATTATCCGTTTGGCAACTGTTGGATCGCTATTGCGGAGCAGGTGAGACAATCGAGTCACAACGATGCTTTTCAAAAATCTATGACCATCAAGATCAATGAAAAACTGTGGAACTGTAACGCAAAACGAACTAGAGAACAGGAAAAATTCTAAATATTTAGAAGTCAACAGCTGGTGTTTGAAATACCACCTCACTTCCGCACCGTACGATTTTTGGTCATAAATAAGTTCAAATTTAAAACTGATTTCTTAAATGGAGAGAAGTATAATGTACACAATCCAGTCATTTCTGTCGTCACGCATGACCTGAACTTTCCTATCGATTGAAACACACGAAGACGCTTTGGCCATAGGGTGACTGGAAACTCCAGTTATTGATCAGGAATCTTCGTTCAATGGTAAACAGAACTCATTTATTGTGGCTCAGCTAAGGCTTGATGTTTCGTGAAAAAGAGTACTGTGTGAGAATCTTGTTAACTGCGATAGGCAGCCTGTGACGAACAAACCAGTGACCATACGCTTCTTGTCATTCGTTTCGTCTCTCTACCATCCTCTTCTCTTCAGGTATCCTTGTTCTTCATCAACATGGTCATCTTGTTGCTCTGTCTACATATGCCGTGAGGTGTGGCATACATCACTCATTGTTGATTTGTGATACAATGCACGCAATGTGGATTAGTGTCTTGTCATATTGTACTTCCCGAAGGTGTCTTCGACCCTGACGATCTGTCTAATTCTGAGTCGATCACACCGGTTCCCCATTGTGAGCTTACATGCTCCTGCTGTCGATTGATCATGTATTTATCTTCAACCAACTTTGACGATCTTTCTCTCCCCCCCCCCCCCCCCCCAAAAAAAAAAAAAAAAATTCTTTCCCTAACGCCATTTTAACGGTGAATCTTGATCTCTTCATTTCATAGAAGATCATTTCATGTCTTATAAGCCATTTTTGTCAGTCATCTTATTTCACATGTGATAGAAACACATAACAAATAAAATATAGAACAATTATTAACAATTAGGACATGGTTTGTCTCCATTAAGATACGTGTGATATTTATACATAAACTCTTCTAGACAAAAACTTCAACAAACATGAGAAAAGAAGACGCTGGCGATTTACAGGACGCACAGAGGAAACCTGTTGATAGTACTGCAAGACAGTCCTTGTTATAGAATCCCCGGGGAGGGGGGGGGGGGGGGTAAGAGAGGTACAGGCAGACAGAAGAACACACGGAGAAGAGAATTCAAGAGACATGAACAGAATGAGGGAGACATGGAAAGACATGAGCTGATGGCACGGGACACGAGACAAGAAGACACTTGCGATTTATGTACGAAATCACCTAAGATAAGGTCACTACCAGTCACCAGAGATCATGTGAGTGTAGAATACGGCGTGGTAGTGGTTATTACTTTTCGGCTTTTTTTTAACCACCCAGGCTCCGCCGATTTTTTTTTTTAACAGACATGCAACCAAAGTAATCACAACCAATGCTATACCGACCTTTAAAATAATCAGAAACTCATGGAAGAAACCCATGACTTTAAAAAAAAAAAGGTAAACACTTAGGCACCATTTCGAAAACATATGCATGAAATTTAGAAGTCTTTAGCAACATTACCTAACAACAAGGAAGAGTTGGTAACACATTGCAAGTGTAACCAGAAAAACACAGACATAAACAAAGGATGGGTAACACACAGCACGTGAAACCAGAAGAACACAGGGGGAAGTGATACCTGTGCGTCATATACAAATAAAAAAAAAAAACCTAAGTCAATGGTAGACAATCGCAAGAAAGAAATAAGGCGGACACTAGACAAGAGAAAAGCAGAACAGGTAATAAAAGCACACAGATTCGATCTAGGTCCGTCCGAAGGACGTTATCGCCTAGCTATGAAGTGATTATGTTAAGACACACAATGAACAACGCACACAAAAAGTACATAACTCGGGGGGGTGGGGGGTGGAGAGTAGTTTCCATGACAACTCGTAACTATGGAATTTTAGACCTGAACAACCCAGCCATTTTGACTCAATTATTTTTATTACTTTTAACACTGGTATTATTACGTTTCTTACATAATTATATGTTATGTTAAATATTACGAAAGAGTCTCACACGTACAATTTTACAAATAATGAGTTGAGTTATCAACAAATTACAGTTCTTATGATTGCATCGAATTTTAAAATATCTGTCATACCCATGTATTTACATACTGTCGTGTGCCGTGGAATTTTGAAAGGCATTTTAAGTGTGGCGCGAAGTGAAAAAGGTTGGGCAGCACTGATTCTAAAACATATACGTACACACTTCGATTCTTCACCAAAAGATGGCTTCGTCCCAATGCGTGTGTCAGACAGCTAGATGATGCAGTATAAAGTTGTCATCAAGAACATATGTACAAACTTCGATTCTACACCAAAAGATGTCTTAGTCCCCAATGTGTGTATGTCAGTAAGGCCAGATGAAACTGTATAAAGTTGTCATCTAGAACATATCGGTACAAACTTCAATTCTTCACCAAAAGATGTCTTAGTCCCATGGTGTGCGTCAGAAGGCTAGATGAAACAGTATAAAGTTGTCATCTAAGAATGTCGGCCCCACATGTGGGGAGCAGATGACATGGCCCTCATCGGCTCCTTTGGGAGAAAATCTATGGCGACGAGAGGAAACCTGAGACAGGCCGCCAACTTTATGAGAGAAACAGGTTTCGTTGTATGACGGCGAACGCAGAAACATGTGAAATGGAACTTGAAAGAAAACACATGGAACAGTAGAGAAGAACAGGACGATCAGTTCATCTGAATAAATGATAAAAAAGTGGTCATGAACATATCAAACAACTGCCCAGCATAACCAGACATGCTCTTCAATGGAACCCACAGAGGAAAAGACTGAAAGGAAGCCGAAGCAATCGGAGTTCCCTGGCCTGAAAAAGAATAGCCTAAAAGTACAAATCAGTGTTAAGTAACCGTATTCGGACAATTCGTAAACTGGCAGGACAAGCACTAGAGGCCACAAAGATGTGGTTTTACAGAAGGTTAAAAATATCGTAGACAGCTAAAAACAGTAATGATGACATAGTTAAAGAGGCCAATGCGCAAAGGAAGCTTATCCCTATGTTAGAAAGAAGCAACCCACTTTCTTTGAGCATGTTATGAGAAGAAGAAAGCTGTCAACAGAAAAGTTAGAAGGGAAAAGTGATAGATGACGACATCACGGTATGAACAGAAGTCAACAACAGAACTGATAAATAATACTGGAGACAGGAAGTTGTGGACAGACATAGTCGCCTACGCCATCCGGCATGATAGTTGAAGAAGACTAAAATCTGTCCACGAGTATACTGTTATGGCGTCCGACACCTTTACTTCTGATCTTGTCTAGCTATATGTCGTTAAGATTCCTTTTATGGCAAGCTAATTACTATCGTCTGCAGCGTTTAATTTATAATCTGTCACCATATCTTTTAACACTGGTATCATTAAATTTCGTGCTGACCACGCATGTTTTTTCACCGTCCAAATGTTTTAACGCAAATCTGCACTATTCCCATTTTGTTTATTCTAGCTGTTATATTTAATGTCCCGCCAATTCTATCACCTGTAGTTCTCGAATATATGCTGTTTTTGTTTTCTCAATTCATTCCCCTGGGACTATCATGTTAATAGATCTAATTGACGTGTTATTATATTTCATTATGTTTAGCTTGGTCTCTGCTAATGCATTAGTCCTTGCTGTGATTTTAAGTTTTATCTAGCACAGGAGTATGGTAATTCATGCTACTGCATCAGCAACGCCCGAAACTGGCTTCACTGTATGTAATCACAGTTATTGTGGTTAAGAATCGACATCGCTGCCATGCGGGCAAGCCCATACGTGCTCAATCTACCTAAGTAAATGTCGAAGAGTGGTATACGATTGTCACGCGACATTCATTAATGTTACTGAGCTTCCATAGTATCTTCTGTTCCATAAATATTAAACATACATCATGTTCCTTCCAACTAAACCAAAGCTGTCACCATTTTTTGACTTTCATCATCATAATATGGAGATGGTGTCACTACTGCAGCTAGTTGACTTCTCCCCCCCCCCCCCCCACCCCCCCCCCCCTTTCCTTTGCAGGAAGCCTGCACCATAGCATTCATCTGCTCTAGCTGCGCTGGGTTTTTTTTGTAGCAATTTTGATCATGATGAGGTTGCCAGCCCCATGCACAATCTGACATAAGTAGCCACATACGACACGCATGATGAAGGAACGGTCCTATTATTTCCTCAGAGACCCCCAGAACTACAAGGATCGATTCTTACTTTGGCCTGTTCTGTATGGCTCAGGTGGTCCTGACTACTTTGACTTCCTTAAGATTCTTCTTTTCCCCGCTATCAGCTCTTCTTTCTATTACGGTTTTAAAGAAAGCGTCGTGTCTCTTTACATATTAACAATATTTTGTCTTAATCTCATTTATTTAATTCTCTGTTCATTCCTGGCTGTTCTATGACTTCTTTACTGTTCTCTTCTATGTCCTTCACATCAGCCTCTTCTCTCCTATGTCCTTCACATCAGCCTCTTCTCTTCTATGTCCTTCACACCGGTCTCTTCTTCTCCCTGTATGTCATCATCTCAATCCCCTAAATTCCTTCTTTTTTAAACTACCGTTTTTTAAGTGCACACTCGGATAGCGAAAGTTCGAACAACGAGTCAACGCTTGAAATTTTTAATCTTAAGGAACATTTTTAACGGTAGAGGACTTGATAAACTATGAAAAATGTGTTTTCATGTTGGCAACGCTCACAATGATAAGAGATGTTAATCCGTATCTGAAATAGTGGTGAGTTTTTAAAATTCATCTACTAAATAATACAAATAAAATGACACTCAAGGACACATATATAAACAATATAGAAAGATTATCGGATAAATTCGTGCATCATGAGAATATTGATGGCACACGTAGATATGTAAGATACTGCAAAATTCACGCATCCATTTGTGACTCACACTGCGCATTGCACTGTTGTCTTCTGGGGAATAAAATCTTTAAGCTGTTATCTTCAGCCAAATGTCAGCTGTTTCCGAATGACTTGCTTTGATTTATTTAAATTAAACTTTTTTTCTGGGTCTTATCCTGCGCCTTATATTCATTCCTTGTTTTGTTGGTATCTATCAAACTGTTGAGTGTTGGGAGAGATCTTCAAATAAGAAAATAACTAAATTTGGAAACCCGTTTATGAAGATCACAGAAACGAAGGCGCAGGATCACAACCCGGAACCACTGAAACTTAATGTTGTTACTGCACATTAGAGCAACAACAAAAAAAACTGCCCATGCCTGCTCATGTGCAACAAAAACCTGCCGACGTGTGCTACTACTTTCGAAATTCAAATGTAAAGTCAGTCCTACGTTACGCTTGTGAAACTTGGCAAGACACCAAGAATATCACATTAGAGATTCATTTGTCACAAATAATAATCTCCAGTCGCATCCTCGGTATCAGATTGCCCAGGTTGCAGTAACAAGCACAGGCCTATGGAACAGAAACTAGACAATACCAATGGCGTTGGAAGCAGTTTTTTCCTCGTTTTGGCGAGACAAGGGCTTCATTACGCTGGCTCATATATACTAGCAGTCACTTTCACATTTTTTCTCTGTGACTGGAGACAGCGCTCTGATATAACCGACGGAAGTATGTTTAGATTGAAAGAAGCAAACCTACCCCCAGAGGAAGGCGAACACAGAGACACACCCACACAGGTAGAGCTGGAGATAAAAATAAAGTAGAGATCGACAATATACCCTCATTGAAACTTTCAAACACTATAATCAAATATGCAATAGACTGCAGCCACCAGAGGAGGAGAAGAAAGAGTGGGCAGATAACATGGAGAACAGCACAAAGGAAGATCATGAAAAAATAACCCAAGGGTAATGTATTACACTGATTTAGAGCTGAGGATCATGAAAAAATAACCCAAGGGTAAGTATTACACCAATTTAGGCTGAGGATTCATGAAAAAATAACCCAAGGGTAATGTATTACACCTGATTTAGGCTGAGGGATCAATGAAAAAATAACCCAAGGGTAATGGTAATGTATTACCCAACCGATTTAGGCTGAGGATCATGAAAAAATAACCCAAGGTTAAAAATTACACCAATTAGGCTAACCCAAGGGTAATGTATTACACTGATTTTAGGCTGAGGATCATGAAAAAATAACCCAAGGGTAATGTAGTTACACTGATTAGGCCTGAGGATCATGAAAAAAATATAACCAAGGGGTAATGTCATTACACTGATTAAGAGGCGGAGGATCAATGAAAAAAATAACCCCAAGGGTAAGTGTATTACAAACTGATTAGCCTGAAGGATCATGAAAAAATAACCCAAGGGTAATGTATTACACTAATTTAGTGCTGACGATACAAAAAAAAAACCCAAGGGTAATGTATTACACTTTTAAGATTTAGGCTTTAGGCTGAGGATCAAACACAGTAAATTAGTACAGCCCACACAGACAAAACCTGTTGATAGTATTACAAGACAGTCCTTGTTGTTGAACCCCCGGGGTAAGAGAGGCAGAGGGAGAACTCCCAAGGAACTGGAGACAGACATGAAGGGGGTGAAGGAAACATGGAAAGACCTTGAGATGATGGCACGTGACAGGAAGACTTGACATAAGCTTGTTGATGGCACGTGACAGGAAGACTTGACATAAGCTTGTTGAAGGCCTATGCTCCTTGGGGAGCTCAAGAGCTCTTTTTAAAGACCGTCCGATTGGTTAAGTAGGTAGAGCGCGTTCCTCTCGTGGGTTCCAGGATCGGAACCTGATAGCCTTACGCTCCAGTCTACCCAGCTGCAAATGGGTACCTGACTCTGCTCTTGACTTAAGGAATGTAAAAGTAGTGAAAAAGGGATCTAGCTGACCTACCTCATAAAGCTAGATCTTGTATGGTAAAGTCTCCAACACTCCCCTACGGCACTTTCTACTGGCTTTAAATTTATTCCTTTAAATCTAACCGCTAGTAACATTGGGACTGCTAGAGTAACATTGGGATGATACAAACTGCTAGAGTAACATTGGGATGATACACACTGCTAGAGTAACATTGGGATGATACACATTGCTAGAGTAACATTGGCATGATACAAACTGCTAGAGTAACATTGGGATGATACACACTGCTAGAGTAACATTGGGATGATACACACTGCTAGAGTAACATTGGGATGATACACACTGCTAGAGTCAAATGATATTCATGATATACACAATTTTACAGATAATATGCATTGCCAGTAAAATGCTACAGATGATATACACATCCAATGAAAAATTACAGATGATATACACATCCATTGAAATATTATAAATGATATACAATCCAATGAAATATTACAGATGATATACAGATCCAATGAAAAATTACAGATGTTATACACATCCAGTGAACTATTACAGATGATATACACATCCAATGAAATATTACAGACGATATACACATTCAGAAAAATATAACAGATGATATATACATCCAATGAAATATTACAGACGATATTCACATTCAGAATAATATAACAGATGATATACACATCCAATGAAATATTACAGACGATATACACATTCAGAAAAATATAACAGATGATATATACATCCAATGAAAAATCATAGATGATATACACATCCAATGCAAAATTACAGATGATATTCACATCCAGTACAATATTACAGATGTAATACTTTGCATGTAACATATTACAGATGATGTACTGTCGTGAAGTCGGATTCACAACACGTCATTTTTAACCCCAACGGAACGCCATATTTTATGATACTGTAGGATAGCCGAACCAATGAAACGCCGTCTTTATTCGGTTGTTTACAAATAACGATTAGGCCTAACATGGCGATCTCAAATCTGTGTAAACCAGTTGGATATGGAATTGAAATACCGCATTAGGAGCGAAGTACCGCCTGGAAGAGGTCACTAATGCAATAATAGGAATGTTGCTGTACACGCCTGTGCAAAGATTTCCACGGGAAGTAATATAGTTATGGAGAAATATCGAGTGGAATGCATCGAAACATCAGGTTAGTCCATAATTTTGCTTTTTATGCTACGCATAGAATAAAATGGACTTAGGAAAGTAAAAGACCATTAGCTAGAAAGTTGAAAAATAATACAGGGCGTAATTTAAGCCTAAGATGAAGGAAATCGGTCCAGGAATAAGGAGGATATGTAGATTACTAGTTTTTCATATTTACACAGCTGGACAAATGTGTGCCTGTATTTTGGAACGCAAAACACACATTAGTAGTAAGCTCCCTCTGTCGTTCGGCCTTGGCCTATATATAGGACGTGCCCTAAATGGATATAGGCCATAATAAAAATTCAAATACAGCGAGGGCGCGAGTCCTGTCAGAGATAGACTTCTTTGCCTTTTGCATCTGAGAGCAGACTGCGTAACTATTAACAGCTCAACTGTATGTACTTGAGGGTAAGAAAGTATGTATATATATATATATAAATATATATATATATATATATATATATATATATATATATATATATATATATATATATATATATATATATATATATATATATATATATATATATATATATATATATATATATAAAAATATATATATAAATATAATATATATATATATATATATATATATATATATATATATATATATATATATATATATATATATATATATATATATATATATATATATATATATATATATATATATATATATATATATATATATATATATATATATATATATATACTCGTAATTCTAGTTAATTAATTCACTTGTGCGTTAGGAAGTGTGTAGATGTGTTTCAAACTACTGTGTAATTTCTGGAGGCTAAACCAAGCTGTGTATATTTAAATAAATTAAGAATGGAAGCAGAAAGGGTGTCCATGGTTTTAGAAAAGCATTTAAAGAATTATTTCTTGATGGAATGGGACACACACCAGGAACAAAGGAAAGGATGAAAGGAATTACTTTACTGTATTGATTGATATATTACTTAGTATGTTACACAAGACCTAATAATTATATGGAGGCGAATCATGGACAAATGGCCCTAACTAAGGATTTGGAGGAAAATTGTATTCACAGTGAACTGAATGGTGTTGTTACTCATATATTATGCCCTGTGCGTCTGCTAGCACATTGTCTGAAACTGTCTCTCATCCCCTACATCTATAATAGTAAGATAGTGATAGACAATATAGTGGTTAATCAAATATGTTTCAGGTTATATTCTGTCAACCAAGTACAAGTTAAAGAGTCTGCCACTGCTGTAGGAACTAGTGGTGCGAGCGACCTTGTTGTCATAGGGACACACCAAGTATCCACTGCCTGGAGGAATCTCAAGTGACTTTACCTTCCATGTCAGGAGTGTGACATACTTCAATACAATAGATAAGTGGCCAAACAAGGCTACTGTTCAGAGTATCCTGATGACACCACTATATTAAAACCACGATTCTAAGAAAGAACCAGTTAATGATGACATTTGTTTGGGCATAGTTATAGCTAGTGATAGCCTAAAATCAAATGACAGTGAAATAACAATGTTATAAAGATATAGATATTCTACAAACAGCGAGTTCAACCAAGAGAGAACATGCTACAACTTTATTGACATTTTGCTAATTTTGAACTATTTTCAAATGTTTTATTTATTTAAATGGTGTAATTAAAATTTGAGAGATTTTCCAACAGAAAAGAAAACCTGTAAAAATAAATTGTAAATATTTACCAGCAGACTTACTTAAATTATTTAAGTTAAGTTACAGTTCTTGTTGGTAGATAGTATAGTTAATACCCCTAGCAGAGCTATTAATATAATCAAAGGAGGATCTTGAGCGGAGCATATAGGAATCTAGGATAATACACTATCATCATACCTAGAAACTTATACAGCTTGATCTTACCTTTGATGTCTATACACCCTTAATCTTTTCAGAGAAGGGGGTATTACTTGTAAGACCAGTCTCTTATCTGGCACTATCCTGGTATCACCTGATACAACTTTGTGTCCAGGATACTTATTAATTTCAATAACATCTACCTTCTCGTGACATGTACAATATAATGTTTCTTTGTTAATATGATCCTTTGCGGTGGTTTACTTCCAACAAATTGCCTAAACTCTTAATATTTTCTCTATTTAGCCTTCCATGTCAATCATAAAGGTAAAGGCAATCCCATAAACGCCAGTAACTCACAGAGGTAAAGGGGAGTGAAATGCTCGAGATTTCACTATACGAGAGGGTGATCAGTTCCCTTCCTCGTTGCCTTTTCCTTCCCTAACTCAAGAGCAACCCAGTGGTATCTAATAAAAAGCTAAGTCTGTGTTTACTAGGAGATTTCTACTAGGAAATTTTAATATTATCAATTAGTGTAAGTGTGACCGTGAGTTAGTCAATCGTACCAAGAAAGATAACTTATTAATAATTCACTATTTAGATTTGAAACAGAGGATAACTGTGTAAAATAAGGTCTAGAAAAATAAACTGATAGTTTTAATGAAAACAGACCATAGTCGTAATTTAGCCTGACCAATGGATGGGCTCAGTGAGCTGGCTGACGCCATTTCCCCGGCCGCTCCGGGAAGCTTTAGAGTCCAAGCCCAGCCTTAGAGGCAAGAAGCGGTGTTTTTGCGAAAGTCTTGAACAAGTGGTTCAAGCAAGTAGTAATAAGCGGATTTAGCTATTATTTCAAAATACTGGAGTTGAGCTCATTGCCCTGTAGAGTAGCAGAAAGACCTCTGAAGTCACCAGACGTCTATATGAACTGCAGTCGAGGTTTTCTTTTCGACAAAATGAAAAGAATTTTCATTATCTGCAGCCTGAAACCACTAACTATTGTATAACCACAGTGGTTTTTCTTGTAAATTGTGTATTTCGACAATAGAAGAATGCTGTAAGTAGTTCACTAAAGATAAACTATGCCATTACCATGTCGGCGCTGTGTAGTTTTTGCAGATATGAAGAATCAAAATGGCAGTAGGTATTCCCCCCTGAGATATGCACCGATATTAATGTGTGAGCACAAGCACTAGCATATTATTATGATGAAGCTGATTATCAGGTAGAATGAAAATGATAGACACTCTACCGAAACCCCATGTATACTAAATGTATCAAAGAAATTGTTTTTAAGGAGAAGATTTAACAAGGAGTTAAATCAGATAACTAGGAGCCAAATCAGAACGATTCAAATGCAGCTTAGACTCCTATGCTGGTTTGTTGCAAGAAAATGCAGATTGACTTATATGAAAAACTTTGAAGGACATTCGCTGTATTATACTTTGCCTTGTGTTTTGAAAATGTTGCAAAATAAATTGTTTGCTATGATCAAAGATGGACACTCCTTTGCTTTCCATGTAAAATAGAAATGAAGAAAAGTATGTCTGAGGAAAAACCACTATAAATTTATCAACTGCTCCAAATCTAACCACCATAGAGGATCAGCCCCAAACCTGGTAAACTCCTGTAAGTCTGTAAGAGAGAAAGCACGAACTCTAGCGGATAAGCTAGTCAAACAATCTACACTCTCTGATAAAACAGCAAAACAGTAAAACCCCATTACACCACGGCCACATATCGAATGTGTACAGATTTTATTCATGGTGCTAGTAGGCTTAATTTCACTTCTGTAGAAACATAGTAGTGACGTATTTCATACATGGAACTGGACAAAAATGCGATAAATTACTGAAATAGAGGTAGAAATAACTTTACGACAAGATGGCTTGTTGGTTCAGGCATGAACATTTTGAAATACCACGTGGATGGACAATGCTTTTCATAGTTTGGTGGCCTTACACGTGGATGACACCCGGCTGACAGATTTTCACCATTGTGGGCTGATTATAAGATTTGTTATTTTAGTAATACAATATTAATGTAATTTTCTTCTTTCAATTTATTTTAGTGTGACAATACGTTATTGTATATTTTTGTTGTGTTACTTTGAGGTTAGAATAGTTACATCTGTTGTGTACATAGTTTTCGTGTTAAATTTCCCTTGAGAGATGTATTTAGTTTTAGTACCGTAATTTAAATTGCTGGTAAGCATGCTGCCCCTCCTTTGTACGTATGACACTTTGAGACATAAACGTTTCTCTGTTTGCTCCTAACGGAGTGCGGAGACACCACTTCGGCTGGCGTCCACCGGAAGCCTGCAGGAAACATGTATATGCTACTGCAACGGTTGTTTCTGTAGCAATGCGTTTCGTATGATGAGATTTCCAGTCTCATCAGTCGTCATATACGACGCGTTTGTTGTCAGTCTGATCAGTCGTCACAGACGACATGCTTCAGTGTGCAGGAATGAAAATTGATGTGGATCAGTTGCGATGTGGTTATTTATTGTCATTAAAGAGAATATTGGTTGTACATAGCGTTTAATTCTGTTTTATGGGTACGCATGCCTATTTTCATTATTAGGTAATTATTGTCATGGAATGGGAAGGTGTACGATGGTTTATGAGAGCACGTGGGTTCACTTGAGGGTATAATTATTTCTCTTCTCGCTCCTTATGGAACATGGAATTCCCACTGTGGCTGGCCTCTGCCGGAAGCCTGCACAAGGTCAAGGATCCCGTTACACGCCCATTGAGGCATATTGGGAATATGGTGTTAGGCCCATATTTTCTTGACCATCGGTATACTAGGGGTGATGTGGTCAGCATCACGCCGGCCGCCTTAACCTTCCCAGAAGTTGCTCTGGTACCCAGTTGGGGCTGGGTCGACCCAGGAGCAGTTTGCGGCCTAAAAAAATCCCACCTCATCTGGCGATCGAACCATAGACCACTGAGCTAGGAAGCCAGTGCACTAACCACTATGCAACCGCGGAAGCCTGCACAAAGCATTCATATGTTCTAGCAGCACTGGATTATGTAACTATTTGTGCTATATGGTGAGATTGCCAGCCTCATGCACAACACCATACTAGTCGCATTCGACAATCTACCTGAGTTCGTGTGTGTGTGTGTGTGTGTGTGTGTGTGTGCGTGCGTGCGTGCGTGCGTGCGTGCGTGTGTGTGTGTGTGTGTGTGTGTGTGTGTGTGTGTGTGTGTGTGTGTGTGTGTGTGTAAGAGTGGGATGTTCCAGGCGGTGTGGAAGAGCGAGCTGTTCGGCATGTGAAATTATAATGTTAGTCATTGTTTGATTATTAT